>JBBMHQ010081754.1:0-11548 GCA_037834295.1 Postelsia palmaeformis | reverse complement strand
CATTTTCAGCAAAACTTTGCCTGAATGGGCAACAAGCGAAATCCCTCGGTAATTGTTGCAATCATAGCGATCCTTCTCTTTATGAAGAACCTTAATGGTCGCATCTTTCCATTGCTGGGGGACGTCACCCGTTCTCCATACGTTGATAAGTAAGTTGTGAAAGTACCGGATGAACTCGTATATATATATAAACAAGTGTGCCGGGTTTCATACGAGTATTACTTCTTGCACCACTCCCCTAGGCATCTTCCGGAGGGAAAACTTGTACTAGATACAAGGGGGGCTTCGCCGTGGCGGACTGAAGCCCGCCTGCGGCTCCGCGTATGCCCACAATAGCAACAGAGGCGGTAACCGTTCAGCGAAATGGCAAAAATAAGCGGTGACGGAGCGTAAAAGCGACAGATACTGCCAAGGGGCGTACGTACGGTGGCATACCTCACACTTATGAAACTATGAAATTAGTATGTTTATTTGATACGGAACTCCTGATCTTAACAACTTATATTGTCAAGTAGAAAATACAGTAGATATTATCATGAGACATCAACGCCACTTTCACATTGTTATTATATCTGACATTATAAACGAGCGCGTCAGGATGACACCACCGCCGCTTCCACATTGTTTTGCTCGTTGTATCTGACTGATGCGTGAGTGCGTCGTCCACCCAAGGCATAGCAGCAGCACCACCGCTCTTGCCAAACAAAAAAACTGAACGCGTACAACACTACTAAATTAAATTGCCTGATCGGGACGTGAGCTTCATGAAAACTGTTAGCTGCACGCACTCGGCGCGACCGATCACTGCTGTACCTGCCCTGCAACGAAACGCTCAACATATTATGGGCGAGTGCGTAAGGACGATATCACCGCCGCTTCCACATTTTCGAGCGTGAGTGCGTCGTCCACCCAAGACAAAGCAGTGGCGCCACCGCTCGTGCCAAACAAAAAAGACTGAACGTGTACAACACCAAATTAACGACTGCCTGATCGGGACGTGAGCTTCAGGAAACTGTTGGCTGCACGTACTCAGCGCGACCGATCACTGCTATATCTACACTGCAACGGAACGCTTAACATGCCTATGGCGGAAGGCAATGATCAACATACCTATGGCGGAAGGCGAAGATCAGCATGCCTATGTTGGTAGCAATGCCTTTGGTACTACTACTTACTTCTATCACCACTACCGGTCGGACTGTACCATACTGATTAGTATATGCTGCCCATGTGATACCGCGACCCTTGTTTATAAGTAGTAGCTGGACCCACGCATAATTGACGTGAAGAACACACACATGTATTTTTGAGGGCAGAATATACTGTTTGCGGAATTAGTGTAGGATCATTGCTGCTACAAACATATTAAATAGGATATGATGGCTCGACTATCTCACAGTTAGTGGTTGTGTGTGTGCGGCACCACTCAGGGCTCGGCCAAGGCGGCTATTAACAGTTGTCTCTCACGACCGCAGTACGCGAGCATCATTCAGCATACGCCAAGAATGAAACACAAGTGGATGTATCGGTTTATTTCCCAGAAGACCACTATTGAGCTACACCCCTTTGACTCCCCTCCGCGCATTTATCATCGTCAAACTGATTTGTGTGCACGGTTTATTAGGTATGTTGTCATGACATATTGTAACCCGTACTCTTTTGTCGATGGGGGGGGGTGCTAGACGGTGAGCGTTGCTATATACTCAAGTACGCAGCACCGTCGTCGTATCGATCGTTTTCGCTCGTATTTCTTTTGCAGACGTTCGATATGCACCCCTAGCAGGTAGTAAGCTCTGGTTCGAGCGAGTCCTCGCAAGGATTGTCATGGTCGATCCTGATTTTCCCATGATTTTTCTGGGGAAGCGCAGGGGCATAGGCCAGAAGCTGCTCTTGATGGGGTTCAACGCACATTGGCCAATAGACGATACCTGGTATGCAGGAAGCTACACCCGGGTGGTTCCACCCTATATTTACACGGTGGGTTCGAGGAAAACCCAGTTTCGTACCGTCTTTTTGGCATGGCTAGTTGCCGCGCGGAATGTCAGCTAGGACTATACCTACCTGGTACCTGGTAGATCCGAGGAAAAATCTACAGCATTGCTGCAGCAGTGCTCGGCGTACAGACTCTGTATTCATCGCCACCCTTGCACAACACGACACTACAACATTAGCAGGCACCTGGTCTGGGGTGTAGACGACTCCTCCGTTGTGTCTGTCCTGGAGGCGGGCTGATGGCGCTCCATTAGGTCAGTCCCAGCGGTAATACCACTTCTTTAGTACTGCTGCACTACGTGGTTTGGATGGCTCCGGCACAACGACACACCTTGCATCAGCAGCAATCCTCCCTCCTTGGAGTGCGCGCGTCCGTCTGGCGCTGCTCAGAAGTATGGTGGGCTTCCATCCTTGTAAGTATTTCAGATCGAGCTGCAACTTGTTGTGTCGCACGGGGGATGGCTACTTCACAAAGCAAAGACAACTAGCTGAGCTGACGCAGGAGTACCGCTGCTGGTGTTATCCGGTATCGCCTAATCTCATAAGTGGTTCGTGGGATGGCTTGTGTGATGTTGCTCGGCGCTGCTGTGGAGGTGCTGTTGTGGGGGAATTTTTTGGGAGGAAAACTGGTCTCGGACCTTGCACGCCCTCGGGAACTGGCACTGTATTCCCGGTGACGCAGTGACTGATAAGTACTTCGATTATCGCTCTACATCAAGAACGGCCCTACCATAAAACGCCACAAATTATATGACAACTCCCATGAGGTTAAGGCCTTGCAGTCAGAAGCGACCTTGCACGGCCGTTACAAGCGGCGAACAACGACCTCATTCACGCCGTGGGTCAATCCCGCCGAGCGACATATGCCCCTACAAGGTGATATCAATTTTGTTACGATCGATGCGCTGTAGCCAATTCGCGAAAGATTTCGCTGCTCATACCGACTCTGGTAGAAGCGATTGTCTAACAAGTGCGAGGGCTGGGATGCGTAGCTCAAGACACAGGGCTCCTTTGAACCCGAAAGTTGGCCCAGACTGCTTGTATGCGTATCCGCTATTGATTCGCGAGGTATGCACGTCAACGTCGTGGGCGGTTTGGGACCAGATTTTCAGAGGGCTGGAGTTCCCTTTGGGGGGAAGTCAGACAGACAGACAGACACACAGACAGACGAATCTGGAATATTAGCAGCAGAACCCCCATAGCTAAACCTAGGGAATGTTCCGACCTTATATATCGACCATTGGAAAGTGTTCGAATCTTCAAGCCATACGCACGGGCAGACAAACAGACAGGCAGACAGACAAAGGGACACACAGACAGACATATTTGCAATTACCAAAACAGAGACTCAGTTCTACAAACTGAGAATAAGATCCGGCCTCTCACCCTTTGCCTTAGGAAGTGGGAGTTCCTGGATTACCAGGGCAAAATGCCAAGCGGTCGGAAGTCCGCTTGGTTAAGCCATGAAAGCATTGCAGGGGAGCAGGGCGACGAATTAGGATGTAGTCGATCGAGGAGGAGTGAATTCCGTCATAATAGCACCTGTGCCAATATTTCGTTCGTCGTGCTGTTGATTGAGTAAGCAACATCAAAGACGAGATGCCCTCACACCCCATTAGCGTAGTCCGCCGTCATCCACGGTCAGACTGGATTCCGCGAAAAAAACTGACGACGTACGCGGCCCTGGATGACGGGACTGTCTTTTCCGTCGATACAAAACATCCTTTTAACAAACAGCTCACCAACAGCAAACTGGAGTCACGAAGAACTCTTCTGGTATACTTCGGAATATACCCTTGGTAGATATCAATTCTAACACCAACATGTAGAACAAGGAGGTGCGTGGGCAAACGGTTATCCTCGATCTTGGCGCGTGGCAGGAAGCCACCGATGGTCTTTAGCAGCGTTCTTCTTCCGCCTCTTCTCCATAAACTTGTCGAGTTTTCCTTCCTCCTTGAGCCCTTCGTACCTACAAACAGATGAGCAATGGGTAGTATCAGCAATGAACATATTGTATGCGGTAGTTGTGAAAAATATAGCCAGCAAGGTACCATTTCGATGACGTGTACACGAGTACCTTTCGAGTGACATTTCACGATTCACGTGAATCAACATGATGAATGAATAGGAGTGATACATGAAGATCTTCGGACACATCAAGCGTTGAGTGGTGCCATACATTCTCCCCTTTCTGTAATTAGAATACACCACGGTATTAATATACTCGGAGTACCCAATATGCGTACCTTTGCTCGAGAGACAGCCTCTTCTTCTCGCTGCCCTTGAGGTAGTACGGTTGCTTGCCATCTGCAACAGCTTCGCGTTCTGTTTTCTTCGCCTCGCGAAGTGCTGTTCGACGACGATCACCCTGAGATCGCTCCGCCCTAACCAATCCAATCGACCATCCAGCGAACGGACCAATTGCGGACAGATGTCTTTGAGGGGTGAATATTCATTGTGGTACTGCAGCTACCCCATCGCGATCAATCGGTATTACAGTTTGGTGTGGTCGGTCTAACAAAGTTCGACTTGTAAACGCGGGCAACATATTCATGGGTACATATCATGTCGCATGACACGTATCGATATCGGTTCAAATATGTGGCCGAATTGCTGCCTAGCGACTCTCTTGCGGTATTGAAAGTAAACATCATAGCCAGAGACATATACGAAAAAAACCATCAAGGCACTATATACATGTACACGGAAAGGGGAGATCGGGCCGAAGCAACACTCCAATTTAGTGACCACGGGATAGAGTGTGCCAGTTACCAATGGCCTGCTCTAGCAATGCTAAAATGTGAAACAACAACAGGTCAGGCATGGAAGTTGCATTGTACCAAAATCGCATCAGACACATGCTGTATAGAGCAGCCGTACCTCTCTTGCTGTAGGCGTGTCAGTAGTACTTGCAGTCTTCCAGACCGTTCCTGCATCAGGAAAACAGAGATGGCCCCAAACATGAAACATACAGGATTAGTTTGAGATGGTTTTCGCAGGACATCGAGATTTTGTTCCATCACTCCGGTCTAATGAAAAACTGCTACAGTAGTACGGGGGACCATCATGCATGGTAAGTAGGACCTACGTTAGAGACGAAAAACTGTATGTTTACCTATTTGTACTAACAACATTCGGTCCTATTTACTATGGTCCCCCGTGATACTTGCAATAGTTGTAACAATACAGGCCAAGGACATTCATTGTCTATTTGTACCTGTTTCAAAACTTCGAGCGAGCGAGATACGACGCCGGCAAAAGCATGTACCAGGTACCAGGTACAACACACCCGTTCATACAAGCGGCCTTCACATCAACCTATGACATATGCGCGGATCTACGGTAGGCTCGACTAGTTACACCATGACTACGACTTGGGCCTTGTGGGTCCATGATAAATTTGCTGCACCTGGTTTTTCTCCTTTTTGAGAGACTTTTTGAGTTCCTCAATCTCGCTGTCTTGGTACGTTCCTAAAAACCCGTACGCCTTTCGGAATATGTCATAGTTCAGTTTGCTCGATCCCCCTCCACCCTCGAATCGCGGATCTGGCGAGAAACACGTCAAGACATTGAGACCGTCAGAAAGTGCAGGCGGGACCGAACCTCCGGTCCAGGTCACGCACCGAAGCAGTCTGACAAGCGTGGACAACCTCGCGAACATTTCGAACGTTTTCGTGGGCGCAGTCAGCTACACGCCATAGCAAGTATCTACAAAGAAGCGAAAAAAAACTCTGCTGAACGAGGTGGTGGTGTATGCACGCTTTGGTTACATCCTAGATGCGACGGCCTGGAAGAGGACCCGGCACGAAGTGAGCTACTGTATAAAAGAAGGGACTGCACCAGTACTGTACCTCTAGAGGCCTTGCGATTTCCCGCCACCACCTCTCGGAATCGTCCGACCGCCCTCGAAGACGATACCTGAAGACACAGCCAAAGACAGGCACAGGTGCGACAGACGGATTTTGAGTACTCTACTGACTAACGACGCCTCGTTCTCCGAGGTAGCGCTGCCGTTTAGTACGTTTCCACCAACTCCGCACTGAGGCTTAGCCTTGACCATAACGTCCACCGCGTAGACAGGGGTAGGTGTGTTCATGTTTTCGTCTTTCCCATGTGTTGGTAATACTGCTGCAAGTGTCTGCAATCAGAGGCTACAAGAGGTATCGGGTAGTAATAGTACGAAGTATTAGTTTTCATGAATACCAGATAGTGGAATACCAGGTATACAGTTCGATCTGCGATTTTGCATTTTTTCAGAGGAAAGCTGCTGTACAGATTACGAACCACGACGAAGTGTATGTATTATGCAAGTATACGTATACTAAGGTAGTGCCGGTGTGTACAGTGTCAAACGTGCACATCGGTACAACTTTTGCTGGGCTGGCTGTATATACTTATTACGAGCGAACGCGTTTTTTTTTTCTCCGCGGCGTTTTCATCCGGGAGACGTTTTGAGATCGTTCTCACGTTTTCCATTGGATTTCCATCCGTTCGTACGTAATCCATACCACGGTACGCTTTTACTCGTACTCGATTGAATTTAAACTCTTCACTTTCTATGCCAATTTGTTTGAGGGGGGGGGGGCTGTGCTGCTGCTGCTGCTGTTGTGGCTGTCGCACCATTCCCGCAGCCGCCGCACATCCGATCGGACCGAACCCAAGTCGCGAGGCCTCTCGCTTAGCGTCCGCAGGGGACGCCGCGGAGAGATTGGCGGTGCTCTTTCGACGATGATACACGGCAAACCAAACTGTCAAACCAACTCCACGTTTTTTCGATCAAATGTTGTCATTTTCTCAACATCCTTCCAGCAACGCTCTCAATTGCTCGTGATAGAGAACAATCCAGCAAGCAGATTTTGCATGGACGCTAAGGTAAGATTTTGGTTGTGACCGACTCGGAACCGGCGGGTGGCCATACAGACGCCTTGCGCGTTACAGCTGAACAAGTCCGTCGTCTGCATTGTTTTGTTGCTGTGTGCAACCACATCGTCTCTTGAACGCGAATAGGGGGATTTCCACTAAAAACAAAAAAGTTGCATGTGCGAAACCGTCGGGGAATTTTGTGTAACCGTTGATTTTGTCTGTACGAAGGGGCGACAGCGCCACACAGTTGCCGGCTGCTGCTGATGATGCTTTGCTGGCGGTCGCTGTGAGGATAGCCCATCCGCTACTTTTCATGTCTGGCAGAGTAGTAGGCATTGTACTTCTCCTGCTGTACTACTGCTACTGATATTTCTGGGTGGTTACGTGTGGTGTGTGGGAGTCTTCTGAATCGCGTAGGGGTTTGCCTAATAATGCAGTTATGGAGAGAGGTGTCCACCGTGCACACGGCAGGGCAAATCCTCCTCGTATTGGAACTTGATCCGGATGTATTTTGTCTGGGGACCGAAAAAACAAACAACAACAGCACGACATTCTACAAGAGCGATGGGACTAGTGATAGAACCAATACAGGCAATCGAAGCAATAGAAACAATAGAAGCAAGTACCATCCACCAACGCACAGACACTAAAATTTCAAGATATCCTGCTGCGCGAGGAGTAGCGCCAGGTATACTACTCCATCAGACCGAAAAACACATCAGGTATAACGCTCATCAGCGGCAGTACTCGAACTCGTGCGAACTGCAGTCCCGCCTTCTTTCGGCATTGCTCGAGGTTTTCGCGGCTACTGTGAGTCAAAACGCTTGCGGGTCACAAGGCTCCCAGGCCATACGGGCCAGGAATCTAAGTACGAGACACAGATGTCTTTAGGATCGGCCCGCTGGTGGTGTTGTGGGCAAACGCTTGCATGTCTCGTGTTTGTGTCGCATTGTACGTACCTATGGGGGATTACCCTTAAATAAACCCCCGAAGGTACCTAGAAAGCACTAGTATTGCCGAACGTACACCATCGTGAAAGTCAGTTTGCTTGCCCCCCGACTCTCGATAGGCATTGCTTGGAGCCTCCGAGGACAAAGCGAAGTCACAACGCGCGTGGAACAGGCGCGCTGGTGTTGTTGCCAAACCATAGCATACTTCGTGCCCTGGTGTTTGTTTTACTGTGTTGTATTGCCCAGGGTTATTAAGGTGCAGTCTTTCTCGACAGTTCAGTGCGGTGAACCGACCGCGCCGCACCGCAGGTTTTCTGCTCTCTTGAAAACCGTACCGCACCGTAGGATTTTTTCTTCCTTGAAAACCGCACTGCACCGCACCGCAGTTTTACGATATTTCAACACCGCACCGAACCGCACAGTAGGCTTGCTTCATTTACCATTCCGCAAAACCGCACTGAACCGCACCGTAGGACATCACACCACACCGAACCGCACGGTAGGTTATAGTATTTAAAGAAATCGCACAGAACAGCACCGTAGGAATGTCATCGAGATCCGCACCGCATCATGTGCATCAAGGCACGGTGACAAAAGTCCTTCGATCGGTTATGGATATTGAACGCTGCGGTTAGGTTGAAGTCGTAGACAAACCACGGTTGCATCGGCCGTGGAACCGTACTATCTATTGTATAGCTTCACTGATTGGTACGGTTCAAGACGGTTCCTGCACGGTTGCGTGTCAAAAGTGTTCCCGCTAACTTGGTTGCTCAACGGACGCAGGCACGTTTAGTCATATACGGCTGTCGCGCACATTTTCGACTGACGTGCACGTTCGGTGTCAAGAAGTGTTTCCGCTTACGTAGAGTAGCACCGTCTATACACCCTCCAGCAGCGCACACAAGTTGACGACAGTTATGAATATCTTGCTGAGCGAGTTCCTAGAGACAGCAATACTATCATATGATAATATGAAAGCGTACCAGGTACATGAAAAATGTGCAGCAGCAGCATGCTTGGCAACCCCGGGAGAAAAGAATATAGGGACAAGTAAATACCTGGTAGGAAATATGAGCCAAACGACTTGCTGTCGCCAAGAGTGAGGACAAAAGGAGACAAAAGTGTCGGCAAGAGAAGGACGCGGCATCTCTGCGGGCGGTGTGCAACGGCGGCGATCACAGAGTATCGTCTACAAAAGGAGGTGCAGAAGTACGACGAGCTGCCTGCCATCGGACATGGATGCGAGGACTCCAGTCCTCTCAGTTACTGGCACGAGGGCAGCCCGACTCATAATCCCCATGGCAACGTTGTGGCACCAACTCGTTTTCCTATATTGTCCGCCCTCGCTCGAGTATAAACTAGTATAGTCGACAGTACCAGTTGTCAGTCGGAGCGAGAGTTTCTGCACCTGCCCCAAGTCAAGGAGTCGGACTTGCGTCTGGGAAAAAATAGGCTGATTCAGGCGCAAGTCTAAGGGTTTGTACGGTTCATCCATACACGTACGGTGGCCGTAGAAAATGGGTGTTGACGCTTGATAGTTTGATTGAATGATCTTGTGAATGTTTGAGTGATTCAGTGAATGTTTGATTGAATGATAGTTTGATTAGTGCCCCGCCGAAAAGGGTGAAAGCAGTACCGTGGTACGGAACTTTGTATGTTTTTGTACGGTTTATTCATACGGTGCACCGTAGAGAATAAATCCGTGCTGTACTGTATTTCCCAAGGGGAATGGACCCGCACCGTAAAAAACATAGTTCAACGTGAAACTGCGCGGAACGGCACCATACGATTTCTTGTTTGAGTGAAAATCGTACCGAACCGCACCGTAGGATTTACGATATCTGAAAACCGCACTGAATATCACCGTAACATTCCTATTTCTGAAAACCGCACCACAGGATTTTTTACTTCTGAAAACCGCACCACAGGATTTTTTACTTCTGAAAACCGTACCGAACCGCACCGTATGATTTCCAATTTTTCAAACCCGCACCGAACCGCACCGTACGATTTCCTATTTACGAAACCACACCCGATCTTACCGCTCCGTAGGATATTCACAGCACCGAACCGCACCTTAGAATATATCAAACACCGAACCGTACCGTAGGATTTGCAATATGTGAAACCACACCAAACCGCACCGTAGGATTTGCAATATCTGAAAACCACACCAAACCGCCCCGTAGGATTTGCAATATCTGAAAATCACACCAAACCGCACCGTAAGATTTCCAATTTCTCAGAACCGCACCGAATCGGACAGTAGGATTCCCGATTTCCGATTTCTGAAAGAGTACGTACGGAGGGATATAAAGAACTCTATGAATAGTATTGTCTGTAGGACATGCCGGCCGTATCATCGCGAATGCTTTTTCTGGTTTTTCTGGAAGCGGTGCAACAAAAATGTCAACTTTCGTCTCTTGAAACCCAAATAGGAGACAATTTCAGACCATACTACTGTAGGCTATTACGAATAGCGAATATGCGTAGCGCACGTCTCCAATGATGTGGGACTTGCTTAATTAAGTATTATAGATGCGACACAACCCACGAAGAATGCTCACGACATTTTTATGGGCAACAGTTTCAATGGTTGTGTAGCCCCAAAACGGCCAGCTTTTGGACAATTTCATCTCGATGCTTAACTGGAATGTAAATAGAAACCTGTGCAGCACTCAGACCTACAAACAGTATTGGATCTGTAGACATATCATACCTAACCCGCCATGAAAAAATCATCGACAATCTCCCGCATGACGCGTTTGGGAAATACACGTTAAGCACATAGGAATGTATTTCACGGTGCTTGGGGGCGTCCGCTTTCGGCGGGTACGTTTTTTGTTTGCTGCTTGTTGTCGCCTTTTTTCGTGGTCGATACATCCAAAATCGCGCTTCCTTCGGCAGATGCACTGCAGTATATCAGGTACCATGATAAATACAAATAACATACTACAGGCGGCATCTGCGGTAGACCGCGTTTGGTCCTCCGGCACTGAAAAAAAAAGTGCATGAACAAAAATACTCTTGATCGATCCGGAATGTAACACAGCATTTAAAAAAGTGTGAAAAAACAAAATCGTTGCATGGATGAAGTTGCTTCTTTGCACGCCTCGCCAACCGACTCCGCGTGGTCGATTCAGGGGTAGTCAAGCTCTGAAAATCAGTGATCGGAGCAAAACTCGGCTGCGCAGAGGCTCGAACAAAGTCGGTGGAGAGCGAGCAGGCAGAGGCTTCAAGCGTTGTGGGATGCGCTTTGAGGGAAGAAGTTGCATGAGCTGGGAGGCGAGCTCCAGTGTTCGGTGTTCAGAAGGCGTTTTATCGAACTTAGATTATATTTTACCTGGGAGCTAGAATAGCACCTCGCGGGTGGTGTGCATTTATGGTGGTAACCAGGATATATTTACTCGTGTACCAGCATTTTTAGGGGGCTATAAGTTGGTAACAAAACCAATAGGATCCAATCTGTCGACGGACTCGTGATTCCTCCTCAACACTAAAGTTTCAGCTCGATTGGCGAAGTATTCAAAACACGGGTGCGTTTCGGCATCAACCCCGGGTTGGTGCATGCTGGCATTTTTTCTCGCTGAATCCAGGAAAAACTCGTTGAGACCCTCGGGCTCTATTTTTTCTAACCTGCGTTGAATGCCCACGGAGGTATCATGGTTTACGGTGTATTTGTTTTTAGACCTTACCCAGGGATGATTCATATTCACCCCCCCCACTGGATTTTTAGGCTCGCA
>JBBMHQ010081753.1:0-24776 GCA_037834295.1 Postelsia palmaeformis | reverse complement strand
GTACTGATACAGCTGTCGGCGAATGCAGGAAAGAGATGATAGAACGGGTGGCTAGGTGTCGGTTCGACTAGCCCTTCCTACAGAATTTTATCTGTATCTCCCTCTCGTTGGTGTTTCTCCGTCCGCGAAGCAGGTATCTGACCTTCCTGAGTACGCATGCTTTCCGTCTAGCAGCCTTTCTGCGTCTTTTGTGTTTCGTTTGTGTCTTTGTTTTGTTCCGTTTTTTTTTCATTTCAGACTTTTGATTCTCTGGCTTTAACTGCCTTTTTCTGTTCTTATTTTTCCTGTCTTGCTTGTGTTTCCCGCACCTGTTCATACCTCACCAGCGACAACCCATCGGTGAAACGAACCGCTAACCGCGGCTGGTGCCAATGCACATCGCCTGTCTACCTGCGCCTGTGTTTAACTTTGTCGTTTACCAGGTATGTCACGGACGGGAAAAAACGTGAAAGTATCGCCTAGACATTCAAAAACAACACGACGGCACGTCTAGCTTGGCCATAGAACCAGTACATGTGAGTTATGTATGCCGGTTCAACCACACGACAATGCCGTGGACAATAAAGCAGCCGAACAGAACACTACTATCAAGATCAGGTTTAGTTAATGCATCGTATATACCTGGTACCAGGTACCAGGCTTTCGAACAGGTGAAACGACGCCTTCATACGAGGAGGGGAATGCAAGCCCCTCCTCATATTACTACGACATGAGTCATAACAATAAGAAAATAAAACATGACCGAAAACATTTTTGCCGCTCCTCCGGAGGGGGGAGGGGGTTATTGGGTGTATTAGATCCCATTCTGCGTGCGTGCGCCCTTGGTTCTCCTAGAACAAAACGAGTGCAAAACACCAAATAATGGTGATCTCAAAATTGATATCATCCATAGTGATCGATTTATACTTGTTAACACTTACTAGTAGTCTGTTGACCGGTGAAAAGACTCCAAATATCGGGTTAATGAGGTCGTTCGAGGTTTCTCGGGCTGTACAATACGATGTCTGATGGTGTGCTTCGTTTCCCGCTTCACCCGATCCCTGGTTAGTGGCTCCTTGATTGGGAGCCGACAACAACTAAATTTCAGCAGCGGCAGCCTTAGGATGGCTCGAATCCTGTGAGGGCTGGGCTCCAGGGGCGCCGTCGGACCCACACACCACGAAGAATTCGGCGGCTGTGTCCTTCGCGCTCGCAATCCTCCTCCCTCTTTTCCTCTAGCGCCTCTCTCGTGTTCTTGGTGCCCTCTGTGCTCTTTGCCGCGTTTCTTAATGTGACTTTGCGCGCGTTCCGGTACATCATAAGTCGTGCTTTAAAGGTGATAATTTACGGTTGTGGCAACCCGACCGAGTAGCACCCGGCGACATTAAATAGCGTGGCAATGGTGCGAAACTAAAAAATACAGGTACACGATTCATTCCCTGTGTGCCGAGTGTCACCACATCGGCCTTTTGTTCATCCAACGCATATAGGTACCCGGAACAATATCATTAGATAGTAATGTACACGAATAAACATGATTGATTGAGTTATCATGTGATCCATTGATACCTGGGAGACATTATCGAACACCAACAATGTTGGCAGTCGTTCTGGTGTTCGAATGAACGACATCCTCCCCCAGACTACAAGCATTATCACAGCAGTCCGCTATTATCCTTTTTATACAGCCGGTCGCCCCGGTAGACTAGTGGTCAGCTTCAAACACCACTGGCATTGGTACCCAAGTTCAAATCTCACCGTGGTGAGATTTTTACTTTACTTGAAAAATAAGAAGGAACCAATCGCCGAGAGCGCCTTCGTTGCGTGTGTAGGTGGAATTCGACGCAAGCCGACGAGGGAAGAAAGGGCTGGAATCTTCTCGCGATAAAAATGCAAGACAAGTACCGTAGGGGGGAGGAGGGAGAAGAGCCTACTTAGTGACCCCGGATCTAAGTTACGGCAGGAGAGGGAGAGAGAAAAGAAGGGCGGAGATATAATAAATGAGATGGAAAAGTAAAAAAAAATAAAAAAATGCACGCACGTACCAGATTTTATCATATTCCAAGCGCAAGGCTACACAAGGCCAACATGACATGAAGGCGCAAAAACTAGTAATATGTTCACAAACCCTGATGTAAGCGTATCAAATAATACCTGGTATACGTGCGATTTGGGTAGGTCTCCGACAAGCGAGGAGTTGCAACCAATCAATGTAAAAGGCTCATTCCAAAGCACACCACCAATCAGGCCAATCAAAGGGTTCCTTATGAAGCACTCCACCAATCAGGCCCGGCTCGGTCTGCGAATTAATACTCAAGACGGCCTACTTCTAGGTTCGAATGTTGGTCCATGTTTTTTTTTTTTTTAATTGTCCATCCCATTTATTATGTTCGCCCTTCTTCTCTCTCTCCCTCTACAGTCGTAACTCAGATCCGGGGTCACGGAGTAGGCTCTTCTTCTCCACTACGGTGCTTGCCTTGCACTTTTATCGCGGGAAGATATCTGTACTTTCTTCCCTCGTCGACTTGCGTCGTGTGTGGGGTATTGATTCATATCTATCTTGGGATATTCGATTTGTCGATTGTCAGCGATACAACATAATGGTGGGGTTTTCGTCGAAAATATATATGTTGGTCCGCACCTTTTTTGCACCGAACGTTTTGGCGCACAAAAGACTTCCCGGGGGACGAGCGTTGTGTGTCTCGTCACACTCGATTCATCCATAATACATGTCCAACGTAATCCAAGGTCGTAGTGCGGGGTTATACTCGTACATGGCAATATCTAAAACTCGATGAGACGTGTCCCGTGCGAAAATGACCGAGAAATAATTCGAACATCAGTAAAGCATGTGCTGCTGTGTGTGCGTATGTATGTATGTGGACTAACATTTAGCGCTTGCTTTTTGGCGGTACACATCTCACGACCCCCCTACGTACTCGTACTACTGCTGTACTGCTGTAATCGTGCCCCTTCCCCGAGTCCCACTCCTTGGGATAGCCACCACCAAGTTACTACATTCACGTAGTCCTGCACCCGTAGGTACTACCACACCACCTGAAGTTCGTCCGTGACGAAGAAAGACAGACGCGGACGCACGGGGGGACAAACTTTTCTCGCTGGGGTTGTGCGCACGAACGAGGAAATAGCAAAAAAAAAGGTGAGGTTCGATCGCGGTGCATTAGCGTGTGGGCACTGCCCGCAAATAATCCAACCGAGAGCCCAAGCTTCTCCCAAGAGTGGCTCTGCATCTCATTCAACGAAAGACCCGCAATGACACTGTTTTACCACCTCATTCCATGCGGTGCGTTTGCGTGTCGCAACACCATTTTCTTGTGTTTCCAATTTTTACAGCAAGCAGTAGTACAGCCAGTCAGACCGCACTCAACAGGTACAATATATTCGTGCCGATGGCTTGCCACGCGAGTGGGTTCCCGGCCCCTAATATGAAGAGACCCCCTCAATGTGGCGATATCGGGCTACCATACCCTTGGCCGCCGGCTCCAAGAAATCGAAAAAGGATCAGTAACCTAGTACTAGTACCCGACAGAGTGTATGCGACAGTAGTAAGGAGTAAGTTTTGCACTGTTGCGCTGTTACGCGAGCGCATTACTTCTCTCCTTCCGCAATGCACCTTTCGCGACGCGCGCTGGGAGCGTATTGCAACTTTCCCCAACGCTGGCTTCGCACCGCGCAACACGCTTCGGCGCGGGCGAAACAGGTGTGGAGCAGCCGCTTGTGCCGAACACGAACGAACGTCGGCTGTTTTCGTCCTGAATATGCCAAATTAAACAAGACTTCCTTATAGGCCGCCGGAGCACATAAACATTCGACATACACGTGAAAACACGCCGGGAAAAACTCAAATATGCAATTCGCCGGGTCGTGTAGCAACGGTTACACAGCCAGAACTTTCTCCGAGGGTTATTCCAGGCCTATTCCGACGCGTTATATATTTCGTCTAAAATGGCCTCCGGCGGCCACTGCGTGGGGAGTGGCTGCCGGCGCCTCTCCCCCTGGTGGGCACTTGCGGGGGTCCTGCAGGGTGCGCAACGCGCGGAGGCATGTTACGCTGCGAGCAACACGCGCCGGCTGGCGTCCTCAAATGCGCCAGGATACTTGATCTTTAGATTCAGCTCTATCTTTCTGTTTTTCGTTCTACGGTTTTTATCTTCGCCCATATTTTCTCCTTCCCTTTTACGTAGTAGCCGGATACATATATATGGTAATTGTTTCGGGGTTCTCGTTGTGTGTGATCAACCTATTCGCTACATTCGCCCTGCTTTTCTCCCTCCCTCCGACGTAGCCGTAGCTCATATCCGGGGACGCACAACAGGCTAGTCCCGCCCACCCTCCTCACTACGGTCCGTGCCTTCCTTTTCTATCCCAACAAAACTTCAGCATTTTCTTTTGACAGTAGTCGACTAGCGTTCGAGTGCGCCTCCCCACGGTCTACGCCAGCAGCACTTCGTTATTTTATTCGCGTGACTTCTCAACATCTCACCAAACAGTGAAATTTGAACTCCTTGGCATTCATGGGTAGCCACTAGCCGGCCGGTGCGGCCGGTCTTGGTATATGATGTGATCATACTGCAGATCCAGGAGTAGGGACCGTACACGTACAATAGAGCAGTCGTACGAACACAAGATAAAAGTGAGATTGAAAATGTGTGTACTCTCATGTGTTCATATCGGCTGTCCACAGTTTTGCCCTCCTTTATTCATGCGAGCGTTTGAGACATGTTTTGATTCATTCTTCCAAGGCGTGGCTTTGACATTGAAATGGGCCGTCATCCCGGCGTTGCCCTAGGGCTTTCATGCAATAATAGTCCTGGCACAGTCATCGAAATTCCGGGCACTGCCACTGCTACCACAGTGGCGCCATGACGAGCCACGGCACTGGCAGCGGTCATGGCACACGCCATTACATTACCATGGCGGAGCCGTGGTACACACCACGACACGCGGATATATATCGAGTGCCACAAGGGTATACGTTTGAAGGTAAAATGCCGTGCTGTTGTACTCGGACTACTGCTGTGTACTATTTACGGGGGACCATATTAAATAGGACCTACGGTACACACAAACACCTCTCCACTTTGCTATTTTTACCAACAATATTTGGTTCTATTTACTATGACCCCCCGTGATATTAATTGCAAAAATAGGTATATATATAATGCCTTTTATGGGTGTACCGTAGCTTTTTTTACAAGCAATATTTGATCCTTTTTAGTATGGCTCCCCGTACTACGATCGCGCCCTCTCGCGCGTTTCATTCGCCCTGACGACCATGCCACGGCGGTGTTGACTGTATAGGGATACCTGCTAGACCACTCAGTCAGTACACGGTGTGGATTATATAGCACTACAGCCTATAATTTCATAGACCACTCACAGTTCCAGCAGGTAGAGCTAAATAATAAACACACGGCCACCACAACTACGGCACTGTCAGCGCAATGCCAGTGCCATGTGACCTCCGCTCTAGGGTACCCAATTGGTGCGATCTGCAGTACGCGACAACGACAGAACTCCTGATATCCTGATATCGGCATAGCTCCCGGCTTATTTTCGAGATAATACGTACTGGTAGACGCTTCGAGTCCACTGGCTGTTATAGCATTCTATTAATATTAATAATAGTAGTTTGAAAAGTGGCCTTGCGCACAAATAAACTCTTCATAATCGTAGCTGTAGTTTCTCGAATGTCTGACAAAAACTCAGCTTGGAATTATCAACTCCCAAGTTATGAACACACGTCGCGGACTGCTGTGCCACGGCGGCACCGCCATGGTACATCGTGGCATTGCAATGGAAACATTCATGGCGCGGTATAGCAATCGGTGTACTGAGAATCCACAGCACTGTGGCCGCGCCATGGCCTGGTCCGGAAAGCCTATGACTATTCGTGAAAGCATATGCATGCCCGTGAACTTTGATGAGTGCTCACGAAAAGGCTTCACTGTGCTCTTGATATGGAATCGCGACGGCGATTATCAAACACCGAAGACATACTCGTACATACATGGTGTTTTTCGTTCTGGCAGCCCTTGCGCGAGGGCGGACCGTGCTCTCACAGCCTGTAGTTCGGACTCTCACCGCGCGCCACGAATGGAACTAGTAGTTGGTACGTGCACCATTCGGCATTCCCGACGTAGTTCAAAAACATTACGTACATAGTACCACTGTTCCAGTAGTGTATGGGCTAGGTACTCGAGCTGTAGGCAAGAGTCCGGCAGCTGGGATGCCTTGCCGAAATAAGGATCGTATCATCCACGTAGTATATAGGATACGAGAACTGCAACAGTGGTAGTCCATTCACCCGAAACCCTTCGAACGTTCGCCAGCACGACGATGCACGTACCGTCTGAAACACTCGAGAGAGCCAGCACGCCACACCCCCCGAGACGATTTTCCCAACAAAGGTGGTTGGCTCGACAACGAACGGCGAGAAGTGCCAGCGCTGAGCGAGATGGGGTCTACTATGAAAACATTTCTTCGAGAGCTTCCTAACGTCACCTTTGTCGTACTGTGTGTGTCTGGCCCCCCTGCATACGACTCTCTTACACCTGGTGGTAGTTTCGAAGAGACTGGTCTCGTTGGGGTATGTCGTGTGTAGTGGGTCACAATGCTCAGCAGTGGATCACATCGTGAAAAATGAGTGAATAAATAGTGGATCATCGGGCTAGTGGATCACTTGAAGATAAATGAACCATCGATCACCGGGCTAGTGGACGGCATTTTGAAGAATAGCTGGTGGATCACGCTGAACAAATGGTGCTGACGAAAATGAAACATCGAAAACCTGGCGAGGAAGCCTCGCATGATTTCATTCAGGTTTCCTCCCAAGTCGTACTGACCGACGAAAAAAGTGGGCGTCAGTCATGACAGATTTACAGTATTTATTTTTATGAATCGATCGCTCGACATCTGTTCTTCACACGGAACCGTTATTATTTCTACTCGTCGACATCCAGCACAACCAGTGTCCGTGCCAATTCTTCAATCCTAGAAGAGATACAAGTTATGCGGCCACGAAGCTCCGCCACAGGGATACGACGTTGCCACGTATGTATGCAGTAAGCACAGCAGCAGCAACATCAGCAGTAGTGTACGGGGGACCTTATTATAAGGTAGGATCTACGCTGTACTGTAGAAAAAACTGCTCCGAGTATATGTTTCATTTGTTAACTTACGATGTTATTTGGTCCTGTTTACTATCATCATAATGATGGTCCCCGGTAAACGCAGCAGTGGGCGATGCAATACAAGGCCATGTCATCATACTTCATATTACAGGCACCGCATGCGCATTCCACGGAGTAGATAAACGAAAGGACACCAAGGAAAAACGAAACAATAAAAAAGAGAGAAAGAAGTCAAAGGAGAAAAGGAAGGAAGGAAACATACCTGGTAATATATACCTGGTACCTGGTACTGGTATACTGGTACGAAACAAGCTGTCGTGAGCAACCTACCGTATTTTTCTGTTTAACACATACATGCCACTCCGAAAATTTGAAAAAAATCCCACACGAGAGCTACGAACTGCTGTATGCTCAGGACTGAATCCGTGCAAAATGGTTGCACCTGTGTGTACCAATACCTACGTACGGCGTTCCTACCGAAACTATATATATATATATATTGACACACAGACTAATGAATCACAAGTACGATATCGTACGTACTATGTTTCTATAAGATAATACAAGAACGAAACACTACGTAAACACCGACGAAACAGTATCACTAATTAGGGATTAGAGATCGTACCGTCTGTCTAGACCGGACACACCGACAATTTTACTCAAGAAGACAAAGGCGACCGCATCTCAACAAGGCACCCCGCCACCGACCATGAACGCCCAGATGGAAGCGAACCTCAGCGTTGCGAGTACGATTCCGTTAAATATCCCTGGCATCCGTCAGAGCGCCGGTATATCCAAAACGATTATCATCAGGACAGAGCGGTTCATGGTGTATATTACACGTCTTTCCGTTATGATGTAGTACACGTATGTACATGGTATATATTATACGTCTTTCCGCACGAGGCATACCCACCGGAGTCAGTCACGTGGCCTCACTGATCCGTGAGTTGTCGTGCTTTCTTGTCTTGCCAGCTATTTTAACATGTACGAGGTGCATGCTACGATTGAGGTCCGCCAAACTTTTTCTGAGGCTTTTTGTTTACTTGAGGAGAGCTTTATACGTACTAAAATTAAGTCACGTAAACACAATAATGTAACGTTTAACCCGATGCGCAGTCTCTCCCATGGCCGACGGGGTCTATCTCTAACATCAAAATATATTAGCGAAGACAAACGATGTTCGGTAGTTCCTGAACAAGCAGGAGTTGTTTGATCATGAGGTTGCCACCTTTGCCGCATCACGCGCCCCCTAGAGCAGGATCGGCCCAACCGCAAGCACCATATCGTCGGAGGCAGCCTCATGGCAGGGTTCTACACTATTTGATATTTTCGTGGTATGGCCATGGTTCCACTCCCCACGGTATTTTATGGTGTGGCATTGGAGTTCATGGCACGCCGTGGTATCCCATGGGTGGTACCATGGCAACCGCCACGGCGCTCCATGGTAGACCCCACGGAATGCCATTGCAACCCCCACGGCACCGCCCACGGCACTCAGGTGGGGGTGAGCGTTAGGGGTAGGGTTCCAAGGTATGCCGTGGGGGACCGTGGAGGGTTCAGTGGTATGCCGTGGAAAATGACATGGAAGGCTTCGCCGCAGATAAATGGTGCCACGGCATGTCTCTATAAAGTCGTCTGCAGATACCGCCCTGGCTCAGCCTTGAATATATAACCTTCGGTAGGGTTCAGTGCAGCGCTCGCCGCTGAGCACATTTTTTACGATAAACATTTTAAAAAAAAATCGTGGACTTCCCTGTACGTATCTTTCCTACACTTGGGACTCCTTCTGTTTCTTCAGCCCCGACGTCTTCGTCGTGAAGCCGCTGCTGTCGTTTTCAGCTGTTTCGCACGTGCTTTCTCTCCAACTATTTGAAGAGGACGCTTTCAAGAGGGATGGAGGTGGCCGCAATCCAACCTCAACAAAAGGCGGACGCGACATCGAGCAACCCCGGGCTGTGGTCGGTTCTTTTGTACGGTTCGGACCCCCTCGGATAACGAAGGCTCGACTCGGTTCTGTTCGAGGTCCTCGTTCGCGGAAAAGGGACCAAACCTTTCGGTTCCCACTGTCGAGTGAAATACTTGAGCCAATCGGTGTGAAAATTGCGCCCCTGGTTCAGAACCCAACGGACGCGTGACTGGCTTCAGAACGTCGGTTTCAAACCAACAGTTTCCAGATATTCCACGTACCAGATATAGTATTCATGCTTTTCGATCGAACCACTTCGGTTGGGTTTGGTTCTGTTCGGTTCAGTTCGGTTCGGTTTGGTTCTTTTCGGTTTCGTTCGGTCCTATTCTGGTATGTTGGGTTCGGTTCGGTTCGGCTCGGTTCGGAACCATTATACGTCCTGTCAAACAATGCTCATTGGGACCTTTATAATGGCACTTCAAGAGCCGATGTCGACAAATGTTGCCTGTGTTTGTGTAGCTGATGGAGCGAGGTATCCAAAAGTATTGTTTGCGAATCCTATTCGGCGGTTGGATGTTGATTTAATGATGAGATGGTGGCTGCTTCCGTCATATTCTCGACATATACAAAATTAAGCGAGCCAAAGATATAAATACATCATCACATCAACGGCTCCGGATACTGTTTTTGTGGAACACTGCGGCATAGATAGTCTGCATATACAAACTCCGCATGGCGGTGAGCACTGCACTGACTAGCATATTCCAGGTGCAGGTACGCAACAAGTGGTCTACATATATATTCTCACGACACGTTTGGCGTCACCACTCACGACAAGAGCACGCGTTTCGAGCTCTGCCCGGATGGCTGAACTAAGCGTGCTGCGATAGGGGCGCATCGGGATTTCTATGATGTTCCTCGCTTAACTCTTTCCACTGCTAGTGCAATTCCGCTAAGGGGACGAACTACTCGAAATGTTCAGTCCTTCTCCCCATTAACGGAACAGTCTGACTGCAGTACTGAACGGGTTAAGAATATGTATAAATCTGCGTCTAATGATAATCAACGCATGGTGAACCCGAGGAGTCATCTCAGGCCCTAGGTTTACATCGGAAAAATGATGATAAATACAACCGATATACCAAGTCAAATCGGGTGAATCTCTAGCTGAGGCGCTTCGCCAGTCCCAGGGATATGTTTTAGTCAACACGTGCTACCCCTGCCGCGTTGGTCCGCCAAAAAAGAACAACTAATCTGGGCAGGCCTGAGATTATTATTGGGGCGACACCTTCAATCAACCCTTAGCACAGGTTTACATATATGATTTAGTGGCAAGTTCACCACTGAGCCGTTTTCTTCCGCCTAAACTTCTTAGCGTTTTCCAAAACTCAAGTATTATGTTTTTATTGGGCACTTTCTTTTCGGCAGCCCAACACTGCTGTGTACCGTTGCGTCTCAGCGCGCTCGTCGCACTCGAACACGATTGACACATGCTACGATGAAAGCAGTCCCAATGACAGCGGCGGAGTTTTTATTCTCTGGAATTACTCGCATGAGAAGCCGGGACGTCGACCACCCGAGACGTGAACTCGATCGAACTGATCCTCGCAGCTCTACCAAACGTATCCATGGGGGCGGGAATGTGCCAGAGAGGTCCACCCCAACTTTTTTGAGGTTCCTATGCCCCCCCTCCCCAAATATTCCGAAACTAATCAGGGACACACATACGAATATAACCTATGCGGCACGCATCTTGTACATGTACGTGCGCATTCTGCCCAACAACGTAGAGCTAAGGGTTACATACTAATCCTACGACTGGTGACCCTGTAGGGGCGCCGTGAGGGCTCAGATATTTGTTTCACACAAATGTGATACCTCGATAGTAAACAACCTCGTGGGTACTTTGCTCGGGTACTTGCCCGTAGTCACACATGAACCAAAGATGCTTGTGAAGATACGATGCAGGCGGTAGTGGCTTCCTCTGAGCGAGCTCAACTAGTCAGGCGTTATTGAGTTAAAACATGGTCGGATTCCTACCGCGGGGTTGCTGTCCAGAGCGGGGTGAACCCGTTTTTGTTGAGGGCCTCGCGTAAAAGAGCCTTTCGGTCTCTATATATACCAAAAAAATATGTTTGGGAAATAACACCGGTGCAACACGCTGACATGCGACGACAAGTACCTTGCAAAACCCAAAGTGCGTTCCGACCATACAATGGTTGGAATTTGGGAAGTTCCTTTGTTGAGGAGCCCCACTCGGCAGTCAGATTGGGTTCTGGTCAACAAACCTATACCTTCTATATCTCAGTACACGTCCTTTAAAACGTCTGACTGGAATCTTGTTGCTGGAGCAAAGATGTACCAATAAGATCGGACGACCTGAACGTCTTCTTTCCTGATCCGCCGCAAACCTCGACCTAGGTCGAACGTTATGGCGTTGATTGCCGGGTGTTACGAGGAACAAATTGAATGGCACGACCAATCAAGACCGCTGAGCAACGACATCCATCTTGAGTGCGCGAGCGGGTTCGACGATAAACACACCGAGCATGTCTGTCTGCTGTTGGGTACGAATTCCCCAAGACGTTTATCGGGGTCAAGCTTAAAACATCATAACACTAATCCAGACCTCAGCCGCGAAGTGATAGACGGGAGAGTTGATGCTCTGCATGTTGCAAAAGTATGAGTGCGTCATGCCTGAAACCCTAGATATAAGTTCTTTAGTATTCGGTACATAACGTGTTGTCCTGATGGCGTCCGCATTCAATGAAGCACGGATCCTATAGTTTTACCTTTTTTTACCGCTTTGTTACCTAATGCGTGGTTGTTTTCACCAACTGGCTGATACACTACCTACTCACTTGAGGTAGAGGCGTTCCACGGTAGATGTTCACCGTAATTTTTCCGAGGCTCCAGGAGCTCCGTATCTTATTTGAAAACTGACTCTAGACGAAATTGCCAAATTGAATCCTGGTGATTAATTCCACTTTATTTCAACAAGCTTGGCATTCCGACGATTTTGGGTGAAGAAAGACCCTCATTCAGGATCCGTTTCTTTAACCTCTGTCGTAGAACGCGTCGGTGAAAACGCGACATGGTCTGTCCCGGCATTGTCAGAGCTCGAGGGTCTATGGTCACACGACTACGACCATGCGTAATATCGAGTACACCTCCTCTATCGAGTATCCCCCTCACCCCCCCTCCTTTTCCCGCTTCCTGCGCATCGCCCCCCATCTCCCACAGCTCGAACTCCTTCCCGACCCCCGCCCCCCGCTGGAGTAAAACAACACATCAACTACGGCCACGAGAGACCGGAAGTGGTGATTGACTTGGTGACTGACAGCAGTATATGGTTCGTTCCACCCCCGCGCTCTGAACCATTTATACGATACACACCCAGAGTATGGGCAACACCTTAAACGTGGGAACGTTTGAGTCCGAGGTGATGACGGCCGTTGAAGCCCTCAACTCCGAAATTGATCATGGTTCGGAAACGCCCCAGCCTTCTTCCGCGGGTGGATCGATAGTCACGCCGGATAGAGGCGGAGGGGGGTCGCATAAAAAACGACTGAGCTTAGTCGCCTCGACTGGACAGAACAGTGGTGGCATAAAGCTTCCGCGGGCAAACGACGCCACTCCTCTTACCGTTGCTAGTGAAAGGAGGCGTCTGGCTCGTGGTGGAGAAAGCCAAGCCCGAACAAGAGAGGCGTGCCCAATGGGCGACAGCCGGAAGACGGCAGCTGCCGTGGTGTCGACGGGTGATGTGGACGCCGCTCCAGGATGTGCAGCGATGGTGTCGGTTGGGGCCGTTGGCAGTGCGGGGCCCGACGCCGTCATACACGATACCTTGGTTTTGCCTCCCAGGCTGGAGGGTTTGTTCTCATGGTGAGTGGGTGGTGGTGGAGAAAATGCTAGAGGGGCTGTCCCGTGTCCAATACAATCGCCTTGCGGATTCTAGTCCTCCGCTGGAATCGTTGGGAGACAGGTACGAATACACCTGATCGGTGGTATCTGCGCCCCGTTGGCATCGTTGCGATATTTGGCCCGGGCGCGTGACGACTGGTAGCACCAGGCTGGGTTACATCGGCATACGAACTTTACGCCAGGCTGTGCATTTCGTTGAGCAATGTGGAGGCTGAATTCTGGCTTTGTAGGCGGGTATTTTTTCTAACCGAAACTGGCCGACCGGCTGGAAGTAGTTCGTTGCGATCACTTTTTGATTGTTTTACCGCAGTAGGGTCCACATACACAAGACGAGCAACGGATGGGAAGTACGAATATAACAAACAGTCGCCCACATTTTGCGGAAGCGCTTCTCGAGCGGCGCCATATACCTAGTCGCGTCGGGCAGGTCAGTTCGGGCATTGAATGTAGCGCAACGTACGACCGGAAAACGAGTTACACAAGTAGGGTTGCAACGCTTTCCCCCACGGCCTCTTTAGTTGAGGTGTCTCCTACATACCTTGAAGTGAAATATGCTATTGATATACAAATAAACCCTCACTCGAGGAAAAACTCGTTATATGTCTTTGGTGCGTCACCAAGTGTAGGCAGCCGCCAACTGCATTATATCGATGTTGGGCCAGGTTAAAGTCGAAGAACTTCATGAGGGAGACACAGGTTGGCCGAAACGTGCGTTTGTAGAGCAATGCCACGGTAGACTGAGCGGGAGTCGAATGACTGAGCTTCTCGCGCCATACGAGGAAATATATCACCATCACCCGAATTGAAAGCACAGCTTGAAGGTACGCGACCTATATTTCGCGAGAGCCCTACCACGCCTTTCCTGAGCTCTACTGCTGCAGAGTTGAAAAACCGACCATTGTACTTCTAATGGCAAACGTATAACACGAAGCCGTGGTTCTGGTCCCTCGGAGACCACAACCGGTTAGTCCGAAAGCAATGAGACACCACCCGCAACTCCTACGACGCGATTGGTCGTTTCTAACCCTATTTCTAGTTTAGCACATTTATTTCCGATCGGGGTGGCTCGCTTTGGTCTGGACTGTTCCGGACCGACTCGCTCTTTGACCCAGAAGCTTCTCAACATCGCCGAAATGCCGTTCGGGGTAATATCCAAGCACTTTCCGCTTTTGATGATCGGTCTTTCTCACGTTCGACGTTTGACGTGAGAACCAGCGGGCTTCAAGCTATGCGACTTTTTAAAGCCGTAGGTGCACCCCTAACCGACGCTGTACCGAGCTGTTTTGTTCCTTCTGAAGTGCGAAAGGAATGTTGCTCTCGACTGAAAAATGGGTGATAATTAACGCCTCTATAGCTGGAGGTGTTGAGGTCGGTGTTGGGTTCGTGTGCGGATATCATGTGGCGAATCTTGTTCGAGTTACATCGAAGCTGACGTTTCTCTGTTGCATAAGGTGTGCCGTCAATCCATTCACATTTGCACGGTGTTCTCGCAGCACACTACAAATTAGAAACACCACAGTTTCATTTGTGACATTTTCCACAACGCACAGCGCCTGGGGGTGCGTCCAACACAAATTCGACAGAAAATCTCACGAAGTACTCGTATGTATATTTGCTTTACTCTGACAATGTTTTCAAAATTTAGGTATCAGGTCGGTTCGTGTTTGGTCATTGGAAATTCCAACAACCCCTAGTTGAATGAACCTAGTGTCAAGCCTAATTCAATATCAGCCGTGTGCAGCCTTTCATGATCCAGCCCGACTTCATGTTCGTGTTCAATTCATGTCATACCCGATAACCCCACCACGTCCCGTTTTTTTTCTCCGCCTCCTATTTTCGCAGATGTGGCTGACTGTCTTTCAGTTCCAGAACAGGTGCCGTGACTTAGTTATCGAGTAAGCCCTGTTACGGTACTGGCACCTCCGGCGACCCTCGGCCCATTTTCACGGCGGGTTTCCAACTGCTCCCAGGGAGCCTGTCACTTATTCGCGGTCTCAATTGCACGTCCCGACGACGATCGGTTTCAGCCGGCTCGGTTACCTCTCGAGTTGAAACAAAGCACGAACAGTAAGAACACGTCAGTGGCGGTCATGCATTCCCGCCATCCATTGGAGTAAATACCGTGTTTGGACCAATGAGAGTTTCGGACCCGTATCAAGCGAAAGCTGGTCGCACTGACTTCACATCGGAAATACATCGTTGCCGTAGTATCGAAGTGACGTAGACGACAGCATTTGTTTACGTTGACAACTTGATATTTAGTACCAGGTAGGTGCGCTGTTATTCAACGTCTACAACCTTCGCACACCCCAGCGTGAGCTTTCTTCCGGTGTTTTGCCTAATCCCAGAGGACACTCAATGTCATGGTGTTCGTGCCGCTGACACCGTACAGAGGTGGTTCCACGCCTTTGAGGGAACCTACGGTAGTGGGGTTTTGTTACGTCCAACGGACGTCAACAGGAGTAACTTTCGGTCCCATCATGCTGGTAGCGACTCCCTCTCGAACTGAACAGTGCCCGATACACAGGTTTGGTGTAGGGTTATGGTTTGGTTGACGAGGGCGACGCAACAACGCTTGAACCTGACTGTCGTTGACCTTAGATTCTGAGAAAAAATGTTTTTGGTGCTCTACTTTATGACTTCGTAGTACGTACGTAGTAAGTACATGTTTTACACCCATACCATACGTTTTACAGGTGTACATATAAAGCTGGTTAGTTTCCTCATGCCCTTCAGAAGTTTCTTCTTCAGGTTCCCGTGTTTCCTGGTATGCTTAAAGTAACAAGGAATACTAAGTAGCGTGTTTGGTACTGCCGCGTGGGTTTCGCGGTAACATGTAATCTCGGCTCAGTAGCCGGTGTTGAGCAGAGTCCCAAGACATCGAGATGTATCGGGTGCTTATGCGCCCACACAACAGCAGTGCATCTTTTGTTAGTTTCAACGAACTTTTTACTAGACTTCCCAGTCGCTATGTTTTCCGGCGAAATTCTAGCGCCTGAGTAGTCTAGTACGTAGTCCTATCTAACTAACAAAGGATGCGTCGATGGGCCGGCGGTCACCAAAGTGTATGATACTGGCGAGATAAATATTGGTTGATACGTCGATACCTGGCGCCCGATATTTCTCAACCACGCTATTAATAGGAACCAATCGTATGCGAGCCGTGCGCGCGTATCAGTTTCAACGCCGATGTTCGCTGCTGTATGGTGTACTGCGATCCAAACCACCCGCGAGGGACGTTCGGCATGTGACGCGATATATATCTTGAGCCTTGATCCTTGGCGTCCAGAGTATCTCCGGATGACTGAAGCAAATAGTATTGAGTAGTCCGGTCCAAGAATCGTTCTAGGGCCTACTACAGTAGTTTTGAAATTTCATTGTGGAATACGGGAGGTATAGGCTAGACAGGAGTAGTCGTGCGACGCGACACATCATCTCTGAAATATGGATATTCGGCGCAAAGAGTGTCGTCGGATGAGTGACGCATTTAGTAATTAATAGTCCGGTCCAAGAATTGTACCAGAGCCTAGTTTCGAAATTCGAAATTTCATTGTGGAATACGTGAGGTGTTGCCTAGACAGGAGTAGTCGTGTGACGCGATAGATCTCTAGAATGCTGAACTGGGGCGTCAAGAGTATCGTCGGATGACTGATTTATATAGTAATTCATAGTCTGGTCCAAGAATCGTTCTAGGGCATACAGCAGTAGTTTCGGAATTTCATTGTGGAATACGCGAGGTGCAGGCTGGACAGGAGTAGTCGTGTGACGCGAAATATCTCTTGAATGTTGAACTGGGGGTGTCGTTGGATGACTGACGGACATATTGGCCTGGTCGAAAATCGTACCAGAGCTTACAGCAGTTTCGAGTTTTTACGGTGGAATACCGGAGGTGTAGGCTAGGCAGGAGTAGAGTGATGGGTTAAGTTTGGACTGAGTCCCGTCATAATTAATTGTGATTTTTTTCGAGCCAACCGCGAGCTCCTGTTTACGTAGCTCGGATACACGATACGATGTACAGTATAAAAAGCAGCAAGCCTGTGCTGCACGAGAATCAAAGCGAACACAACCGATCCTGAAACTCAGACGCGTACTAATAGTACTACGAGACAAGGGTGGCACTTGTTCGCGCCAGAAGAAGTTGGTTTTGATCGACGAAATAATATTTCCCGATCTATGTGAAAGGATGACTCGTATTTCAGCAGAATACGTACCCGTATCGTCTAGTCGCTGCTGAATAACACAGGGTTACCCGGTACAGGGTAGCTCGTGCTATAGAACGTGGACAGTACGCGAGAGTGAAGCACTGTATCACCCGTATGCAGCAGCAGGTAACACACTCTTCTGCGTACTCGTGCACCTAGTAAAAATTAGTTTCAAACACGGTACTATCGTGGATGTCCCCAGGAGCACATGTGGTACGTACTTACTGGCATGCATGGGGGAGACATCTCTACTGTAGTATCTCCAGAATCTTCAGCGGCACATAGAGGACGTGCGCACTGATCAATCATGAAGAAGACCGGATGTTCAATATCCCTTCGGAAATGTGCTATCACGGGGGGGCATAGTTAATAGGACCTATGGTATACATACAAACCTACATATTTCATATTTTTACTATTAATAACAACATTTAGTCCTATTAATCCCTTTAGTACCCCAGTCCCAATTTGGGGACAGACCCGTCTAACTCCAAGTGATTTATCCCCAAAACGGGGCTGGGGTCCTCAAAGGGTTAACTATGGTCCCCCGTATGAATATTCGTTGGTAGAAATAGCGAAGTGTATATGCTGTTTTTGTGTGCACCGTAGATCCTATTTAAAATTTGATATGCCCCCCCCCCGCCCTGTGATAGCTAGACCGGGCGGGCCGTATTAATATGATGTGTCGGCTGTTGCAGCGAACCCAGGAATCTCCCCAGTTGTTTCTTGAGCTGAATACAAGGGTCCTTCCCAGTGTTGTTTCGATAAGACGGATTGTATGGGTCGTCCTTGGTCTCGAGATGTGAACGCACAGGCGCGCCGGTCCCGCAAGAGCTCACCCCACTGGTGCTCACCGTCAGCTTTCATCCGCTGAGCGAACCAATCGAACAACGTTGTGGCTTGGGGTCACCACACTATCTCTTCTTCTTTATTTATGCTACTATTTAAGCTCGTCGTACGAATCACCGGACCGTACAGCTTCGTTTTCGTCTCGGGCATCGACTGTGTATGGGCCGGCAATCTATGCTCGATTCTAGGCGTACACATCAGCGACGAGTTGGTACACACGCTAGTCCCCACGACCAACAACAACACGCAGTGATACACTTTGCTCTTTCTAACAAGTTTTTCGATGGGTACCTATGGCAGTACAGCAGTAAAAACAGGGCACTGTTCTTTGGTTTGCACGCCCACGTATCTCGAGATCGGGCTTTGACTTGCTGTCAGTATAGAGCTAATATGGCGAGGGGCCCCAGGATACGAAAGTAGGCGCACACCTATCGTTGTTTGCGCCTCCAGATGCGTGCCGCGATAGAAGCAGCACAATTTCTACCTGTAAATATTTTCTGAAGGCCTGTACCCCTTATAGCCCAAAATCTTCAGAATTCTCTTCTTGTTTTGGCACGAAATATTTTGGTATACCTAAGCTTTGTAGGTATACTCATCAACCACCACTGCGCTTTGATTATTCTTCGAACTCAAATTTTTGTGCGACGTAATAAATATACAGGTCTGCCCTAGCGGGGAGCCTCGGAAAAATTCGGTCCATGGTGCACCTCTCCTTGAAAGTATAAGCACGCGTCCTAACACTGATGTCATTACGTAGCGTATGTGAAGGACAAGGAACCCCGACCTTTGCGACGCGGGGGAAGTGCCCACCGACAGACGACTATATCATGGGCACGGGAGAACGCGGGTCCAGAGATGACTTGCCCAACGTTGAGGTCGTGGACGTCTAGTTCGTAGAGGTCCTCGCAGTCTGAGCGCTATGATTTACCAAGTGGTATGCCTCAGAGGTAATTCACAAAGGCCTCGGATGCTGACGCGTTGCCCGAATGTAGCTTTTGAACTTTTGCACCAATAACCAATAGGGAATAATACTTCCCGAGGTAGCTCGACCCTTCCTACATTATGATCAATGCTGCACTGCCTCGCCTGACTCCTTCGTGGGTCAACATTCTTGTCAAGAACGTGACCGAAAAACAGCATCACACGGTCGTAGTCGCTGAAGGTTAAGCTCTGTGATTGGGACTGCCAATCATCACTTACTTTCGAGTTTTAGTCTGTCAGTGTGTTTCGGGATCTTCCCCGCTGCATGTATGGCTCGTGTCTCCTGTGGTTTACAATGCACCTACTGCAGATTTTCGCGCAGGTTTAATAAAAAAGCTGCACATTATATTTGAACGCACGGGGTTTCGTTCAGGGGGGTGGGGAGGTCGCAGAACCCGCTCTGCTTGGGTATGAAATCGCATACTGAACCATGAAAATACAACCCGGACTTGAGTCAGGTAGACAAACGTTTTCTACAGTGTGTCAAGGGGGGCCAGCTACAATCAATGTTCGGCCGAAGGACTGTTGCGGGAAACAAGACTGCATTCTTCCTCACTAAGTGACGTTCCGCCGGCCCTACTATCGCAGCGTTTAACTATATTACAGCTCTCTTTCAAACGTCATGGTAAGGGCGCCACGACTAAGGCCAGCACCGTGAGGAATAACGGTACCTGGTTATGTGTTGTTCCAAGAAGCGGGGCTCGCAGTGTGTTGTCCTTGCCAGTCCGAACGCCCGCCATGATCAAATTTCTTTTGCAGGGGTTGTGTTTGTGGCCTGTGCAGCGCTTTCGTACGAGTAGCAAGCGCACTGTCGTCCGCATGACACAGTCCGCATACACGATGGGCTTCAATACCCGTAGTAGACCGCGTGAACACGTCATCATGCGAATTCCATTTCCTTGAGGGAACACTCGGTGTCGCCCTAAATCTATCTGCAGCTGGACACGTACGTGCTGCCGTTGTGGCCTCGACCGTTTCTGTACCCAGCAGTCATCCTACCCGTCGGACACACTGTCCATGCCTCACTCGAAACACCACGGTAAACATTGTTTCAATTGTTCGTCGTCTCAACAAAGCCTGCGGGAAGTGAATCCTGTCGTACACCATACGCTCATGGCCGATACCGGCCCTCGGGAAGGCGGCACTTGCAGGGGGCCCGGCGCTTCCGGGAGACAAGACGTCGAGAACTACACACATATATATGGAAAGAACCCGGTAGACAGACCCCGTGCGTGGTAACGCGGGTTCCCCCAACGCGTTAAGGCACTGAGACGAGGAGAAGGACTTACAAATCCCGTCGTATACTGTAGATTGAGGCTTGAAGACGGCGAACATGTGCGTGCGGCGTCTACGATTCGGGTCCGCGGTGCAGCCCGTTGTAGCCGATGGATGGCACATCTCCCGGAGGAGGCACCGCGTAGGGAAGGCCACCGGTGTTCGGGGATGCCTGCGGAAAAACGCAATGTCAGCTATCAGGTATATTTAAAGACTACAATCAGAGCTATATAAAGTCATTCCGTACTCGTATGTGAACCTGGTAGACGAAAACAAATCTGTCTCATATATATAGCGCAGTTCAGTGCCGACGTCTGACGACAAGACTGACATCGGGCTCAGGCTCGCTAACCTATTCTGCGCCCGCGTAAAGACCTTTTGAATGTTGCGCTTTTTGTTTTCGATCGCGGATAACATGTTTTATCTACACTACTAGTACTAGTAGTGCGCAATAAATGGTACCGTTGGGCCAGGCCAGCCACGGGAAGATGCGTTTCCTGTTTTCAGGTTTGGCGCTTTTCAGGCTGCGAGCTTCCACTACCTTTCAGTATTTAACGCTGACGTTCCTGTGAGTTCCGCTTGTATAGGCAGATCGGCACTGTATCACAAGAGCCTGCTGATTGCGTCATGCATGCCTAATTGAATCAAACTATGGTGTATGTGGACGCCGACGGAAACATCACCAGACACCAGGACTGTGGGGTGCAGCAAGACTAGCCGGAAGCACGTTGCGAGCTACCATAGTACCCTACCCCGAACCTTGTCACGAACAAGCTGCCCGATTATCAAACTATTTTTTCTGAGTTCTTTGGTAATAGAAACATGGCGCGATCTCTACCGCAGTATAGGCTAGTGAAGTCCTCAAGCGGAATGAGGTTTTTTACGTGTCGGTTTCACCCAGAAAAAAAATGCATTGAATTTGCTTGCCAGGATCCCCGAATTTTCACATTGCCAAGAGTAACCGGCCCTCAATGACAGTGATCACGGCCAAGAAATGCGTTGGCGTGATCGATGTGGCGCCCACGTGTTCCTTCATTGGCTTTTTTGCTGTCTGTACTGCGCATTGGTCAAAATAAACACCTTTGACGAAATCTGTGAACAGCTCTCGTCGATGAATACTTTGTAGCCAACGGTCGTTTGGGTCGACTTGGAATGATCCACGTCGTTACATTATCCGCCCCTATGCTTGCAACATTGAATTCATGCAAGAGTACATCTCAAGCCTACGGCTTGATGCCAGCCAGGAGAACACTCTAACGCATCGTTTGTCAGCAAGAAGAGGCCGTCTGCTCTTTTGCTAAGTATCGACATCAGTCCAGCCCGGGCGGCCAAGACATCTAGAACGTAGTCCCGAAGAACGACGGAACGTGGATCGCTGTTTGAATACAATCCCTCGACACCTTCGCCATCGCATGTGACCGACGCTCAGGTACTAGGAAAAGCTTAGCCCACAGTGAAATATCGAACATGTACTTAACCCCTGCTTCGTGAACACCTGCCTGAAGAGTTCGTGCTAGCACTATTGTTTGACAGAATATCTAGAAGGCTGAATGATGCATCATTTGATAGGTAGACGGGACCGTCTACTGCGCTCTGGAGTCGCGCAACTGACACTGGGAGGGCGACTAAGGAACACAAGGTAAGCCAGAGTATCTAGCAAACGTTGCCGCTGCTCTGTCGTTGTAAGCTTTCAAGCTATCAGTGAGGCGGCTTCACAAGCATTCCAGCACTGAGCTACGGCTAGCCCAGAAAAACAAAATGCGGCGCCTATTCACCATCTTCCTCGTCAACGAATACCTCGCGTACTGCTGTAATACCAGCAGGTGCCGGGATACCCAGAATGCCTCAAACATGTACTAACACCTTCCTGAGTTTGTCCATTAATCTGATGCGGGCAATTAACGGTTCGCGAAGGTAGTCCCGAGTACGGGGACTAGTAAACGTTGGAGTTGTGGGCGTAAATACCCAACCTACTGATTGTCCCGTTCGACAGGGTCTCGAGTTATAGGCTGGCTCTTCCTGGGACAAAATGAAATATCGAATAACCACCCGCCTGCTGCCTCGCCAACGTCTACTCCACGTGTTCTTGTAGCTAGTATTAGGACGTGACAGGATGCCCAGGAGGTTGATCTGTCCGTTCTATTGGTCGGTCGACGGGGATACTTATTGGAAGCCTCAGTGTCGAGAGATTAAATTTTGTTTAGAGACTGAGTAGTCTAGTGCAGTCCTCTTGTGTAACCGGCAAGCGTTCTATATCTGCTGTCAAGGTAGAGTGCGGGGGAGCACACTAAATAGAATCTATGGTACACCCAGAAACCCATTTATTCCGCTATTTTAACATTTTAACCAACAACGTTCAGTCCTATTTACTATGGTCCCCCGTGATATTTCTTCGATTGGGTTTGCTTTGAAATGACACTGTAAAACATGCCGCCCACTTTTCGACCTAGACAAACATAGTACCGTTTTCTTCATTCGTTTCCGTTTTTGGCGGTTACTCACAGCTGGTGGTCGCGTTGAATAATTCGTGCGAAGTGGACAACCTTCACTGCTCACAAGGGGAATAATCGTATTCCGTAGTGTTTTTGGTAAGGCCCCCGAGAGGAAGCTACACAATACTCCGATTGCTGTCTCTGGAAGTGGCTACACTGAAAAATAAATCAACTCGTTGAAGCTCTCATCCATGTGCCAGTTCGCCACACAAGCGGTTCTTTGTAGGTTACAGCTCACTATTCAAGCGATTCGCCGGACACCTCACGGCGCTTCGCGCTTGGTGCAAGCAATGCCTGCCTGGTCGGGGAAAACCTGACATGCTTCGTCCCGGCATTGCAGGGATGCTAGGGTCTGTGGTCATACTACTACGGCCATGCATAAGATCGAGTACATATATTCTATCGAGTACGCCCCCCCCCTCCCCTCCCGTTCTTACCAGCCATTGGTCAACAAGCTAGATCTGGCAATCCCTCACACGGCTAGTCGCTCCTTCAACTACGCAGTCCTGTCAGAGCAAAAATAAGCACTTCGCGGCTTCTCATTCGCCTGTCCCACCAAGAGAATAAAGACGCACTGCGAAACGTCTTAATATAGTACACGTGGGGTCCGAACCAACGAGACTGTGTCGTGCGCCAACTCCCCGCGGAACTAGAGGCTCACGACTATATGTGCTTTTCCGGGGGACCATAGTAAGTAGAACCTACGATACGCACAAAGGACAATATATTTCGCTTTTTTTTCACCAACAATATCAGGTCCTATTTTCTATGGCCTCCCGTAGTAGTCAGGTTCCGACATCGCTGCATCGGCCCCTGAGATTCTGACCGACCAGGACTTGTGTTTTTTTCAAATTGGGTGCGCATCTACCTATAGTTTCGCCTTTTCTTTGCTTGGAGCTGTTGTTGATATCGCGACCGTGGAATTTTTCGGCACTGACCATGTTACCCTTTTGGGACTGCCGTCCTATTTTGCGGACAAACGACTTGATATTTGGCTGGTTTGCCCTCAGAACGGGACACTGTGGTTCCGTTGGGATTGAGCTCGGTGAGACGTTGCTGTAGCTTCCTGCGGAGTGACGTATTCGAACACAACGCGCGGATCCACAACTTGAAGCTGTTCGTAGCATCAAAATCCTTTCACCCCCTGAAAACGCTGGTCAGTGGTGAGAAGACGACGTTGTGTGGTAACCCTGCGGCAACCTCGAGATAAACGAGCCAGGCGCGCAAGGCAGCTTGTGACAAGTGCTGCTGTGTATTTGGGCAAATCTCTGCAGTAGCGGACCAATGTCTTCAACAATACAATGTTGGGCGCATATGACAAGGGCAAACGTATGCTCCACATTCGGAATATCAAACATCATCAGACAGTATAGTTTGGCTTCTGTGCGGGTGTGCTCCCACTGCCACGTCAAATAGGCTTGAAATCACACGCGGACAGGTGTTGACTATACGACTCATTGTACTGAGTGAGGGCACCGTAATCTGCAACGAATCACGGTCCGTTTGGTGTACGCGACGGCAAAGGTGAGACGATGCTCCTCGGCCCGGCAGCTCATACAACACAAAACATGTTTTGTTTTAATTTTGTTCGGGTATGTTCCTGATGGCACGTCAAATCGGGTTACGATCAAGCGTGGAAAATGTAGGTGTAAAAACAACACGTGTCTGTACTGAGTTGAAACATCGTAACCTGCAACGACTCGTGGTCTAAAACCTTGATGTAAGGGACGCGAATGACAGAGTGCGAACAGCGTACGTGCTCGATGCGAGCCACCCATATGTTCCACATTGACACACTCCAAAGCCAACTTGATTTGGTCGTTACTCAGTGCCGCCTCCAGGGGACGCCGCAGACATACTGTTGCTGTCTTTGCGAGGGAATTTCGCTCCCCGAAGACATGGTAGACCAACTGCTCATGCCGTGGTTGGGACGGCCTGGTCACGTCATTGCGTGGCTGCACTCGTTGCCATCCAAGCTAGACTACCTGTCACGTATAAATGACAGGAA
>JBBMHQ010081742.1:0-11552 GCA_037834295.1 Postelsia palmaeformis | reverse complement strand
TACGGTATGCACGGTTGTTTTCGCTGGTGGATACATAAATGTAAGAGGGGGCATCATAAGTAGGAGATTATCGGAAGTGCCGTGAGGGGGAGTGCTTTTCGTATGCGGAAACATTTTATCAATCGGAGATATGCCTTCTGCTAGAGTCAAACTATGAGCCGAAGACCTTGTCCGGCCGTGTGGAGGGGAACGTCGATAGTTTAGGCGTACGTACTCTCGTAGAAATACCCCTTGGCCGTACTGTACAACATCTGTGTCAGCACATCGACCACAAAATCCTGTATTTACCAAAAGCAAGCATGTCGCGCGGGAAAACCGAACAATCGGCATTCAGGCGCTGCTGCAAGCAGCTGCTGCGAAAACGCTTGCGCTGTCCTTCATCTCCTCTTTAGAGCTGCGCCGACGGGATTTTTTTACAAGGCACTTGGAAACAGCAGTATGCGTTTCTTGGCAGCAACAGTGGAAGGGTTAAAATATAAGCCAATCTGCACCAAGACTTCGTGCCAAAAAATACATCAATCATCGCGCAAAAACACCTGTTCAAGGATTCTCTGACGTCGCGCGGCCTTGGAAGCATCGAAGCTCACGGACACCCTCCTCCTCTGAGATGGTCCTTGCGGGCTCTCGATTCCCACGACAACCCCGAGATTCGAACCACCGCGGTTGTGGAGACCGGTCTCATCGTGCCCATCGAGAAACCAATACATCTCTTCGCTTCCGTCATGGAACGGTGATATGGTTTCCATGACGGGGGATGATGATAGGCTGCCTGCGCCGCTCGAACGTAAATGTTCCGGGCTACCGGCGGAATCGTCCAGCGGGAACGCCTGGAGCCAGTAACGTCGAAAAAGGCCCCGCGACAGGTTTGGTGACGGAGCGGTGAGCTATGCGTGTTCTCGAGCGATCCGTGAGTATTTGCAAGCCAGCGAGTGCCACTAGCTGTAAAGCAATCGAGGCCACACTTTTTACCACAACCTTGTTGAACTTTTTTTTTCGTCGTCTGACAAGGTGACGTCTGAAGATGCATGCTGAGCTGTAACTCAAGGCACCTTACCAATTTCCCTCTCGAGGCAGAGGATGTATTACGGACCGGTTTGTACTCAGGAGCGTAACGTGATCCACCAGCACGTACGCTTGTTTTTTCGCGAAAACAAAATATATGAAAGGGTGTCCCACGCGTATTCCCTGAGGTGACCAACAAATACAACCCCGTGGTTTTAGTCTTCCCCAGGACCGTCATGACATACCGGGTAGGCCACAAGGAAAATAAGCCCTACCTCGTCTGCGCAAGACCCTCCTTCTCCCTGCAGTCCCCCCCAACGGCTCAACACACCACCCTCGTGCGCGCATCCTCCATCCCCCATCTCTAGCTCGTTGCTCTGATAAGAACAAGCTCGTAGAAACACCCACGCTTCGGCAGAGCGCTGCCCTCCTCCACCACCACCACCCCCACCTCTCCCTCCTCGCGGGTCATCAACACTATTCGTCGCACGCAAAGAAGACGATGCGATGGCGATGTCTTGCACACTCAATCGGCCCTCCTGACCGCGGTCAATCGGTACGCCGTCGGCGTAAGAGAAGAGGAAGGCTGGGCTGCCACCGCCGCCGCCGGTATAGCCCCCCTGGTGGGCGTCGATAGTTGGACGCTTGTTGCGATCAATGTCGGCGTGGATCGCGGCTCGGAGAGAGCGTACGCTGTCGGACGGGGACATCCCTACGGTGGACACCTGGCGCGCACACGAAGCGAGTCAAAAGGTTGACATGTGTTTGTTGACATCAAATAAGCCGCGCATTCTTTTCCAGTCAACCAGACACCCAGAAAATCCAAGTGTCCCGTACCGCTTCTTCACCGTATACTATTGTTTACGGGGAGGGCATACTGGGTTGATTAGAGCCCACGATGGAACCAGAATAGCATGTATTCGCCTGATACGGTATAGGGGGTGTCCTATCTTATCACGCGTGTGATACGGTATAGGGTGTGTGTTATGTCATCACACGTGTTATACAGTATATAGGGTGTGTGTGTTATGTCATACCTGGTACGTGTTATACGTGTGTTATGTTATCACCCTCGTGTGGTACGGAATAGGGGGTGCGTTGTATTATCCACGGGCTACACAGTAGACGGGGGATGCTATCATATCACACGTGCTATACATACGGCATACTGGAGTTAGTGTCTTACACACCCATTCATATTAAGAAATCTAACCTGGACCGTGTCCAGGACATTATTAGAGGGCGGCTAATAACCGTATAGGTGCTTTGTTATTCCGGAACACCCGCTGGTCGTTGCCTTCCACGGCCGACAAAGTCACTTATTGACGCCGCTTGTTAACCTGGAGTTTCATGTGAGATTTTCCGTCTTTTGTATTCAGTATGCTGGGCAAGCATTGTCTATTATTATAGTCTCCTCACTGGTGCATTTGTTCGCGACGGTATTTGATATTTCCCTCGCGGTTTATTTTTCCGGGGGCATAGGGATTGCATATCTCCTGTTGTTGCGGGGGAAACATAGTAATCAAAAGTGCATGTTGTATCAGATGTATGTATGTATCATATGTGTATAGTATGTATGTATGTACAAGGCACTTTGCTCCGCGGGCGGCCTACGCTGCCCGCTACGCTCGCTCAGGAAGGAAGAGTTCATCCATTTTTGCGGAGCGGACAGAGGTCCATGATTGAATACGATAGATTTGTATGATTGTAGTTGCTAAGTGGCGACTTGATTATGCCAAGAATCCCTCCACCATGCTTCAGGGAAAAAAAGCTCGGACTCCACATACACTTCGCGTCGCGGGCGGTTCCGCCCGCTACGTTCGCTCACATGCCGTACGCACATACATACCTTGCAGGGTGATCCTTTTTTTTCGTATGCGTGCTGTATGTACGAAAGAGAAAGCATAGCGCGGCACAGCAGCACCGCGAAAACAATGAGAATAAAACCGAAACGATCAAATCGAGAAAAAACGAAAACTCTGTCCCCTCATGCAATAATTTTCTGCTTGATTGAAATACCTTGCGCCAGTCAAAAAAGAAGATCGAACAGCAGAGTTTATCTCTCAGCCTCGTACGCAGCCCGTCCCTCTCGCGACCACCTTGCCACCGATTCCGTCCGGGTAAAACTTTCCTCACTCTCTGCCACAGTGAGTCCCGTCGCCCGCCTCGCGTGAAGCCCGGTGCTCACCGTGGCCGTCGTTCGCCAGCTCGATAACGTTGGTGCCTTCTTGTTGAACCTCAGTTTGGTCGCGAAAATTTGCACTGCTTGAATATCAACACAAATCCCGAACGACCCTTATATACTCGCACATACTCTATCCAAAGTCACAAATGGAGGCCAGATAGAGCCCATCCATGCATCCCTCGTATCTCGAGGCACATGCAACGCCTAGCCACGACAACGGCGACCGCGCTCCTTGCAACCCCCCCTCTACCCACCAGCACCCGCTGATATACGCGACGGCGCCAGGCTCGCCCCCGGTGCCGTGCTCCGAGTACACGCACGCAGACGAAATGAAAGAAGAAAAAAGGGGGAAAAATAACATAGAGTGCCGAGAGAAATGGAGAAAACAAGAACCGCTGGAAATGTCCGGCAAGTAATAAAGGGAGGGGATTTCCGAGTGGGAGCTCTGAGAGGCCGGGGATGTACCAACCGAGCACGCTCAGAGAGTGAAATATCTGTAAGTAGCTCTAGGTGTGTATATATGTACCAGGTATATATGTATGTATGTATGTATGCATGTGTGTATGTTATGTGCTAAACAACTGATATATGTGGACTTGTGTTGTTCTGATTTGTCCTTCCCACCTCGTGGCCAATGCTCCCGCTAGGGAGGAGTGATAGTGCCCGCACGATGACAAAGCAGCGCGCCTCCTGCTTCCTTCTGGCGGTTTCTGCTTCCATCGCGTGCTGCCGGCTCGGCCCGAAGGAGTAAGATTTGAAAGGAGGAAGATGTCTGTTCGTCGTCGTCTGTACGCTCATCGTTGGCGAGGGGCTTAGCGACCTAGTAATTTCCGGACGCGCATGATCTGGCAAGAGGCCAGACCAGACGACGGCAGGGTGGGTACACAGTAGGAGGAGCGGGAGAAATGGGGCTTTTTTTTTTGTTCAACCATCACTTTTTCAATATCCAGCTTTCTGGACAAGCCGTGGTCACAGGTGACGTCTTCTTCCCTTCTTGCCCCCCCCCCCGGTACTTTTTCCTCTCCTTTTATGTAGCGCAGAGTGGTCAGCATTCCCACTACTAATGTTCTCGTCGTATTTTCATTGAGTGCATGTATTCGACGACAAATAAAAGTAGAAACGCGGCGCGTAAAAAGAGGGGCTCGGGGCATCGACCGTCACGACATACGCAGATCTTTCAGGGCAGATGTACATGCCTCATCTGCATGACCTGTCGCTCATGTCGTCTGCCGGGGGCAAGTCGTACAGCCTGCAACAGCTCGGGGATGTATCCCAGGTTGAATTATGTACTACAGTACATATACAGATCCCTCGTAATACATACCTCATGAGAGCAGGTTAGGATGTGCCTGATCTAGACGATCGAAGTCGTGATCTGTCCGCAGTGTGAAAAGTTGGCATCATGAGCACAGCCACCATAGCCCCCTCTATCTGTAGAACAGCCCCCACGCTATGACTACATGGGGACAAAACGCTCGCAATTAGAATGGGGGTGTTTTTTTTCAACGCCGGGTCGCGTAGAGAGGGACCCCCTGCAGCGGAAATCGAAGCTTGAGACCTCTACCGACAAAATGAAAAAAAAGCTTGTGTCTGTCCCGATCTTGCGTTATATTCCACCCGCACGCTTCAATGAAACAAAACAAAATCCTGCCACACCTGCTGCGAAACCTGACGGCGAGCGGCCATCGAACCCTCCCCCCGCTCCCGCATTTTGTAAGCCGATCGTGCCAGACTCGGGACCTTTCGAAGCACGCGAAAACGACCTTGTCTGCCCTCTTTTCCAGGACGGGCTCAGCCGAGGAGACTGTAGGCCCGGGGCCGTGCGGGGTCTACGGGTTCGCATCTGTGACGAGTAGATGCCGGAAGGAGGGATGGGATGACCGGAGAGAGTAGGCTTATATTCAATGAAAAGAGCCATCTCAATTAGCTGTGAGATCGAAAAGTTCGTCGAACTCGCCATGTTTCTCAAAGCTGGCGTGGGATGCTTGTCGATCGCGCGTGGCGACGCGGAGGTCGGAGCGCGCTTGTGTAGGGGAAATACGGGTCCTCGTATCGTGTGCCATACGATAAGCGTCTTCGACAATGTTACGGTTACCGGGGGGCTTCAGTTTTACTTGGGCGTCTTCGCACGTGAAGACAAGCCACAAGTACAGTAAGTATTCAAACAACGAGGCGCAATAACATGGTAGACGTGAGACAGGCCGGGACCTGTGAAAACTACATGGAGAGCTTTTGTTGGTCAATGACAGCACCCACTTGCCTGCTTAGTCACGTCACAGGTAGGTCAGAGGGGGCATACTGTAGTGCTATTAATACATGCATACTGCTATACCGTAAGGATGCGAGTCATCGCACCTCCCTGGACAGATTTGAAAGCACGATCTCTACACAACAGAGAGGGTGGCAATGCACAAGAGGGCGGTGTTGGAAATATCTCGCTGGGGGCATTCCTTAAATAAATCGGTCGGTGTTTCGCAGCCTCTTGGTTGCGAAGCAATCGAGCTTTGGAAATCAGTCTGTATCGAGGGGTTGCGACGGCTCGCATCCTCACGGTACCTGATACGTACGTGACCAACGGTACTTCAAAGTACATACTTTCAGGTCGGTTGAATCTCATCATGCTGCCTTGATCTCCAGGGCACTCCCCTCACCAAGAGGACTCTACTGGAAAACCAAAAACCTCCGAGCTTACAAGGACGGACGCAAAGCCACTCATAGTAGCAATCGCGGTCGTTGAAAACGTGTTGGTGGCGCGCTCACCTGATCGCGGCTGTGGATGCTGAAAGGGCTCCCAGTCTGGTCGACACCTCTCCCCAAGAGATCGTCCGGATCCAGGAAACTTGTATTTCTCAAAGTGATAGAACCTCGGCTCCTCGAGCGGCCTGCAGATCTGACGTCCGCCGTCATCCGTGGATTGTCCCAGCTTTTCGGAGCGGTAAGGTGCTGGTGTGGCTTCTCTTCGAAACTGGGGGCACTATATAGTGGTCATGAGGTGGTATAACAGAGACGCGTATGGCGCGAGCAGGAGAAGACGGCACACGGTATGATTCTACATCGTATGCGGCAAAAATGAAAAGCAGCGAAACGAGTAGTGATCCCCTCCATAGCGTACCGATTGAGTGGTGCCGGCTGCCCGCTATAGTACCGGTAGAGCCTGTGTAACCGCTAGACACAAAAGGAATTCCCCAATGTGGCAGCGTGCGGAGTAGCTATCACGGGGAACCATATTAAATAGGATCTACGGTGCACACAGAAATCTATCTATTTCGCTATTTTTACGAACAATATTTGGTCCTATTTACTATGGTCCCCCGCAATAGTGCCGGTTGCCGCCATGATGCGGGCATTGTTAGTTGGCGCACATATATCGGCACTGCTATAAGGGCACCAGCACTGGAACAGCAGTGCCAGATGCTCGTTAAAAAATGTTAGGCGCTCACCTTCCGACAAGGTGCAGCAGACTGAGGTTTAACGTTGATCACTCGTAAACATTCCCCGATACAAGAAAAAAAAGCACAAGGGAAACAATAACAAAAGCAAACCTACTGTATTGGCCTACAAGTAGACATTGGGCTACAATAGCCTACTGGACTACGACGGTAGCTTCGACGTTGATCACTCATAAGCATTGCCCGAAAGAAGAAGGAAACTCATGGAGACCGGATCACAAAAGCGGACCTACTGGCCTACCGTAGACTGTTACAGTAGACTGCAATAGCCTATTGGACTGCGACAGTAGCCTCAACGTTGATCACTCCTAAATATTCCCCCGAAGAAGAAAATTAAAAGGAAAAGCTGTGCGTATATCAAACACGTCAGCTGCGAGTTCGACTGATGGAGTTGCTGATACTCATTTTGAGACATGCGTGATGTGTCGGTCGCGCGCGCTCTGACCTCAGCGCAAATGCTACGCAGGGTATGTTTGATACACACGTCCGTGTTTGTGGTATCATTCCTGGTCATACCTGGTACCTGATATGAATGAAGATTACTAGTGCTTTTGTTTGCTTTTTTTTTTCGCGCCGAGCGACTCGACCTTGAACTTAACAGGGCTATAATACCTCAAAGCCACTATTACGGAGGGCCATAGTTAATAGGACTAAATATTGTTACCAAAAATAGGTAAATATGTAGGTTTTTGTCTGGACCCCAGGTCCTATTAACTATGGCCCTCCGTAATATTACTACGGGGGACCAAATGTTGTTTCGTAAAAATAGGGAAATATAAAGGTTTAGCCGGTCGCCCCGGTAGACTATTAATAGTGGTCAGCTTCAAAGACCACTGGCGTTGGTACCCGAGTTCAAACCCCACCGTAGTGAGATTTTCCCTTTACTTGAAAAATAAGAAGGAACCAAATGGCTGAGAGCGCATTCGTTGCGTGGGTAGGCGGAATCCGACGCAAGTCGACGAGGGAAGGAAGTGCTGAAATCTTCTCGCGATAAGAATGCAAGGCAAATACCGTAGTGGGGAGGAGGGAGAAGAGCCTACTTAGTGACCCCGGATCTGAGTTACGACTGAAGAGGGAGAGAGAGAAGAAGGGCGAAGATAATAAATGGGATGGACAAGAAAAAAAATGTGTGTACCGTAGGTCCTATTTACTCTGGCCCCCCGTAGTAGCTGTACTCCCGGCATATGCGCGCTTGGTGCACTGCCACTGCACTGCCGTTCTCCTGACCAGATGGTTCAATCGACAAAACTTTTGTGCATGGTACTATTAATGGGATGCTGCTTGGTAAATTTCTGACGAAACAGCCGTATCCTGTGTGTTTATCATGTACCAGCACCATTCCTGTGGTACTCGTTCATACCTGGTAGCACATTATGAGGGGTGACGCACTTTGCTCGTGAGACCAAAGCGCAGTGCAAGCACTATTAATAGGTGCGTGTGGTCCACGAGAAAAAAAAACGACACCCCACTACGTGTCCATTTTCGAGACCAGGCAAGGGGGGGGGTGTACTAAAACCAAGTAAACTATAACTTGAAAAAAACTCGATTTCCACAAATAAATGCGTTCGGAAATCCCATCTCACTGGTGTTTGTTTCTCATTTTGACACTGGGGAGAAGTGTCGGTCGTTCTCTCTTTTCGTCGAAGGCGCTTTTTTTAGTTATACTGGTGTTTATCTTTTGGTTGAGCGTACGTACGTATGTGTGTGCCTGGTATATATTATTGTACTTGCTTTCCGACAATATAGCGTAGATGCCGTTCCGATGTCAACTGAATATCCTACTACTGTAAGTCGAACGTGGAGACGCATGCCAGTATAACATACTTTAGGAAGCGAATGCGGATGTCGAACACACAACGGATCGGACCAAAAAAAATAATACCGGTATGTACATGTACGGTAAAAGCACTGTTGTTACGCGCTACAGCAATAATTCCCGTACCTTGCAGAAGTGGAGAGGCGTGCCGCGAGCAGGCGGCGCTCCCCCCCAGTGCGCCTGCCCAGCGCCATGCGTCCGTCCCATCCGCGTTCCAAGATGTGCCTATACTGGGCATTCAGCCGCACGTCCCTGTCGAGGTAAGTGTTAGGGTTGACAGAACCTTTTCCATCGATGATCGACTTGGCGTACACCCCTGGTGCTGCATGCGCCGAGGGAGACCCCAGGTTCGCCGCTCCGCGGTACAGACTACACTTGCCGCGCTTTGCCCAAGACGGGTCTTGGCGCCTGACAGTGCGCGCGATATCGACGCGGCGGATGCACGTCGGGTTTGACTGCTGGTACGGAGAAAAGGCCGAGCTGCTGGGCCAAGATGGATGATTGTTGTTACTGTTGTTGTCGAGGTATGATTGGAGGCTTGGGGACAGCGTGGTCGAGCTCCCCTCCCGCGACAAGTTGGAAATGAGGCTTTTGTAGTCGGAAAGATGCTCCCACCCATGCTGATGAAGAACGCGATTCAAACAAAGCAGAAAAGAACAAGAAGAGGGAACGTACCGAAGGAGGATGAGCCGAAGGCAAGACAAAAAAAATGTTTCAGAGGGTCTATACGATACGAAGTGATACGAGTATACAGGAGTTGTTGTTGTTCCCATATACGTGTTCCTCTCTCAATCCCACCTACCAGTAGCTATTAATAATAGTACAGAAACAGCGTGAACACAGACTGACTGCTGTAGAACTCCGCGCGACGAAATACGAGATGCATGATACCCACGCACGCACTATTGTGCTGGCGTTTACGCGTGCGCGCGTGTGCTGGAGGTTTTCCGTCGAGCACTACTACTGCACGTACCCGTACTTGGCATATAATTCGTTTTTGCTCATACAAAGAGTCGGGATACATACGTCGAGACAGGTTGTCTTACGAGTATCAACTTCTCCGAGTGCCCGCAAGATTGTTCGTCGTTCTTCTCTTTCCTCTTTGGCTTTACACGCAGCAGCTGTTAGTCACAGATATTCCATAGGCTAAATAAACCCTATCTCTAAAAGGGGTTCGCCCTGCCATGGTACACAAGAGTCCTCACCTCGAAAACATCAACGTCCATCGATAAATCTAAGCGTGATCAGCAGCAACAGCAGCAGCAGTGGGAACAGCAGTAGCAGTAGTGAACCAACGCGCTGATCCTACGCTGCCGCACGCTCCGAGTCCCCGGGGGGTTTCGAATAATCCCAGCTGGCATACGAGTAGGACAGGAGGTATATCATACTGATACAAGGTACGAGGGATTTGCGGACCATCCACCGCTGGGAAAAAAACTCGCCGCGTTTGTTTCCGGACGTGAAAAACTTTGGATCTATCTGTGCTTGACCTGTTGTATGTGTTGAATGTGCGTTCCTATGTGTGTTCGCGCATTTATTGGCAGGCTGCCTTCGATGCAGCCCGTTGGCAAATATATACAGGCACTACTCGTACATCTACAACTTGAAGCTTCGTACCAGGTAAAGCTCAGTGGCCACATTGGATCGTATATACAGGCACTACTCGTACATCTACAAGCTGAAGCTTCGTACCAGGTAATACTCAGTTGCCACATAGGATCGTATATACAGGCACTACTCGTACATCTACAAGCCGAAGCTTCGTACCAAGTAATGCCCAGTGGCCACATTCGGACACCAGTAGTAGGGGAACAACTACAAAGTCGCTGCTGATGCTGTTGAGAAAAATTGGGCGTGAAGATATTCGGATGTGTTGTATGTGCGCATTTGTATCTCAGATACGAGTAGGATGTGTTGCGCGCATGTAGTCGTAGATTATCGCCCCGAAGCAGTCCGTGACCACATATAAATCGTACTAATGTACCTGGTATGTACGAGTTGAGGTTGTCAGGTGGTGCTGAACGTCGTAGTAAATTGCTGAGTCCAGATATTAATACTGATATCAGTACAGGTTCAGGTTATAGAAACAACTCGGAAAAGATCCCAGAATGACAACCACACGCGGTGTATCGGGACGTATGGGTACGTGCGTATACGTACTGATTACCGGCTACCAGCAGTACGAGACGACAAGAAGAAGAGGCGATGATCATATTAATAGTGCCGAAAAAAAATGGCTTGGCAAAAAAAATGTGCCGGTGAAGAAAATACCTGGTACGTACCTGGTACTAAATACCTGGTACCGGTATGTATGTAGGCACTTGTGTGAAATTATGAATATGCTTGCCATTCGGTGATGTGCAGCATAAGCTTCAACGTTGATCACTCGGAACATTCCTGAAAGAAGGAATCCCCAGAAACAAGGGAAACCTGTGCACGCGGTTTATGCTCAATCGACGGTGCTCCATTTGTTATATTTACTCCCTTCTCCGTCTCAATATATATGCTCTTTACGTTCTATTATTGAATCCTAAGCCGCATCTAAGCTCCACCCCCACGCCATCGATGTGGGTCTGTCACCCCCCTCCCTCTGCTCTTCTTTCTCGTTCCCTGGCGATTTCTAAGCTGAAGTTTGAAGCGCGACACTCCCCTCGAAATGGCGACCTGTGTAGTCACCAGGCTATTTGAAATATAGGCGTTCCTTTACCACTTTATTTCCCTCCCCATCGACCCACCATCCTTCCCCCCCATGACACTAGCTGCCAGCTGGTCGATGAACTTACTGCCCTTTACCCCGAGACGCCCAAGCTTTCCCCTGCTAAGGTGGCAAGTTTGTGACCCCGTTCGATGTGGCGTCTAATACCTGATATGCACGACGACCTATCACTGCTAGCACTACTACCCGTGCTCTGTCATACGCCGATGTACGCATTGGCTCTGCACGCTACGTATTATTGCTAGCTGTGTGCGGAAGTGTAATCGACAGCAGCCGCCTTCATGGATGGGTGTTCTCGTAGATCGTCTACAGCAGCAGTAGTAGTAGTAGTAGTAGTAGTAGTAGTAGTAGTAGTAGTAGTAGTAGTAGTAGTAGTAGTAGTAG
>JBBMHQ010081731.1:0-11553 GCA_037834295.1 Postelsia palmaeformis | reverse complement strand
CTCAATGTCGACGCTCGTTTCATGCGTATTCTTTTTTTCCGGGTGCCTTTTATTCTTGATCGTCCCCAAACTTGTAACCCAATTGATTAGGGGTTCTTCTACCGTCGGTTGTCCCGTGGGAAGGCTGTGTACGATTTTCCGTACCCCTCCGACGGGTGATACGGCGCTGGGGTATGTGATTGCGGTGTGATACTCCCGGAACACGTTTTCCTGCTTGTCGGCACGCAGTGTTGTGGCGTGTCTCCGTGCGGTTCTACATGCTCATGCTCATGCTCATGCTCATGTCGTCCTTGAGGGGCGACAAAAGCGGAGCTGCTATGTAGGTGGTCTCCCGCATTATATTTTCCCGGCTATCGCAGCCCGCCCCCCAACGTAGTTACCCTGCGCTCTCGCCTAACGCATCACGCATAACGTCTGCCACAGTCGGCACGTTTCATACGTTTCGCTTGGTCCTCGCCCCCCCCCGCCCCATTTGTTTCCTCGACTTTCAGATTTGGGGATAAGATGGGAACGAAAAACGTGCTTCTCGGTGCCTCCGTGATAGGGCCACGCGCCACACGTTGGCAGATCCTACCACGCTTGACACGGCGCCTTTTCCCCGGCAGGATACTATAAGTGTATGACGGAGGGGCGATAGTTAACAGGACCTATGGTACACACAAAAAACAGTATATTTCGCTATTTGTACTAAAAATGTTCGTTCCTCTTCGCTTTGCTCCCTGTGATAGTTCGAACCACCGTCGGGCTCCTCGGGACGCTTCCCGGCGGAGGTTTCCGAGAGCTTTCACGAACAGTTTTCCGGTTTTTCCGGAGCCTTAGTTGGGTTTTTCGGCCCGGCCCGAGCAAGTCCGTTTCCTCCGGAGGTTAATTTATTTTTATTGATATGTCAGAACTAGGGCCATAGTTTACTGGATCTGAGTTTACGAAGGTTTTTTCCATGAATGTGGCGAACCTTATCGTATACCGGTGCTTTCGATCGTCCCGCCGAATAGATCGCGGGTTTTCGGCAAAAAAAAACAGTCCTGAGATCCTTTGATTCTATTTGAACCGCAGTCCCGTTTGGGGGATGGAAGTACTTGTTTCCAGACTGGTTTGTCGACAAAACGGGACTGCAGTCCTAGAATAGGTTGTTAAAGTATTCCCCGTAATAGTTGGTCATATACAACTAATCACCAAGTGCCGTTCCGCGAAACAACTGACTTTAGAGTCGGCCAGTCGGCTGGCAGAGAGGCCAGCTTGGTGTGCCAGCCGACTCGCCGTACGCAGAGTCAGGCGAGCGAGGCGACGAGCCCGATCGGACCCACTCCCCCCGGGGCGAGAAGGGCCCACCGCCCACAACAGAAACAATTTTTTTCCTGCATGCCGTTCCTACAAGTATGGAAACCCTTCCCTGTATAATCCGTCGGATAGTCGGCACCTCCGTGAAACGACTGATCATCAGTCCGACCAATTGACTAGCCGGCAGAGGTTTAACCCTTTTACAGTAGGAATGCAGTCCCGTTATAAAAAATAAAAAACACTCTAATTCTCATTAGTTTGTCACCCGAACGAAACTGCGGTCTCAAGGGGCCTCCACAAATCTCCCTCCAGTTCAATTCCAAGTTTGTTTTACCCTCAGCAGGAGCGTGGTCCTTAAGGCCTGAAGGGGTTGTACAATAGGGGATTTTCACTCTGTGATGGCCGGTTATAAAAAGCACCGTTTCGGCTATGGTGTCAGCGTTGAACGGGGATTTACATGCCCGGCCGGAGTGGTTCAAACAGGATTCCATTTGCAGTGAGGTCAGAGTCATTTGGCCGAGCTTTTACCAAGAGAAGAATCGTGTCGGTCACACCTTCTACGTTAACTAATACACTGCCACCAACAGCAGTATCCCACACTGAATCCCAAGCCTAACCCTACCGGTCTCGAGAAGGATGCATGCGTGGTCAATGGTCAAATTCAAATGGCTCAGGGAAGCAAAGAATAAGTACCCCCTACCCCCCCCCCGCAAAAAACAAAACCAAAACTAAATGTGAATTGCGCAGTTCGAAAGAAGGCAGTTCTAAAGAAGTGGCTAAGAGAAGGCTGACCTCGAACAGTACTCCGCCTGTGGTACACTCCGCCCTTCTATCCATAAATTTCACCGCATATATATATATATTCATATATACCAGCCCTTAAATTCGCACGGGAGTGCGGTCGCTTTTGTAGCGCTCGTTTCCCCTTGCCCATTTTCGGAGTGCAGTCTTTTTTACATCCCTTGTGGGGACACACTACTTGGAATTTGACTGTTTTTTACACAATTTTAGAACCGCAATCTCTTTTAAATCAGTTATAGGGACAACCCAGTCAAATTCCAAGTAGTTTGTACCCAAAACCGATGTAAAAGAGACTGCAATACTATTAACAAGAGGGTTAAGGTGAAAGCGAGAACGAGTGCTACAGAAACGATCGAAACGTAGTCCCCTTTTGCGGACAAACCGGCCAAGTTTCAAGTAGGTATCGGCGCTAAACGTTTCGAACATTTTGCATTTTCGGAAGGGCGCTCGACCCCTCCCCCTCCTCCTTTCCGCCTCGTTTTGTTTTTCGGTATTGTGAAACCTTGCTCTCGAGGGGAGATCGAGCGCCGGAACAACGATCACACCCACCCCTTTTATGGCCTCAACGCTCCACCAGCATGCGGTATGGTAGTATATATGGCTGCAGGTATTGCCTTACCTGGGCCGGGACCCACTCAGCTGCTCCAGCCCGCGTTTCCATGCGGAGCTGCACGGCGTCGCCTGCTTCGAAAGCCATCCTCAGCAGCATTTCCCGCAGGTGCTGCCGAGCAGGAATGAAGGGAACAAGGGAGGAGGCGGTATTGAAGCGGGAGAGAGAGAGGGGGGGGGGGGGTACTCATTTGTTGCTTGGTTTAGTCATTCGTCCATTGACCACACGTCCCTTTCGGGACAAAACACAAGCGGGCCCGGAGGGGGGGGAGGAGGCTCGTAGTCGGTGGCAACCGTGGCCGTAGTGGTATAACCGCAGACTCTAGCACCCCCAGAGTGTCGGGAAGAAGGGCCTCGGGCTCATCGGGTTGTCACCGACCAGACATGCATTGCCTGCTTGCATCAAGCGCGAGGAGAAGCGTGAGGTGTCAGGCGGGCCGCAGGAAGGGCCAGCTGCGTTCCACGTGAGAACCGTTTGTGAAGTGGGCTTCCTTGCACTTAGAGGACAGGCTCGGTAGGTGAGTCCAAAACGACCCCATCGGCGCTTGCCCCGAACAATACATGTCTGCACTTTTTTTACACCAACGTGCCTGGCGGGCGGGTTCCGCGATTACATTTTCTACGCTTTTTCTACGCATTTTCCGGTAAACACTCACCAACCCATATGCGTAGCCGATAAGTTATAGCGTGTTGGTCAAAAATTGTGTTATACAAAGCATTGCTTCGATAGCGACGGAAGCGGCTGCTGGCTGACCAACGTCGTGCTCCGCAGAGGTGGGCGGCGGCAGCGTCTCTTTTCACCTGGAACAGTTCGTCGTAGTTGACACCGTCGTCGTCCTCCTCCTTCGACGTCACGTGGAAAACGTCGAGCGCCTGCTCGTCCGTTATCTCTGCCAAAGTGACGAAAAAAATTGCACCCGTTTTCACTTTCAGCAGGAACCAACCAAATCTAGGCAACTCATCGTTTCCGGCGAATGAAGTCAACAGGGAGGAGGAGAAGGAGGAGGAGGAGGAGGAGGAGGAGGAAACGAAGCGAAGGTTGAGGGTGGGCCGGGGTGGAGGGACGCGGGTGGGTTGGTTCGAGCCGTCCGCACATCGGGTATTGGGTGGGTGGAAGAAAGGGACCAAGAAAAATGTGTGGGGATCCGTGTTCGGTTCAAATTCAACTATTGCGGGACACCATAATAAATAGGACCAAATATTGTAAGTAAAAATAGAACAATATATAGATTCTTGTGTGTACCGTAGGTCCTATTTAATAGAGTCCACCGTAATAGCGATCATTCTACAACACCGTGGAGACCGTCCATTATCACCTTTCCGCGTTATCGGAAGCCTGGCAGTTTTTTAGCATTGGGGCTAACAAAACAGGGTGGGATGCCGCCCGCTTGTACAACTACGACGCTACAAGCCCACCAGGGTTGAGGGTTTCAGCGGCCGACAGTACCGGCAACAGCGCGGGGTACAAAGGTTATTGGGTGCCGACAGAGGAAGCGGGCAGTGAGAATGACGACCACTTGAGCGATACTTAAATAACGACTACCGGGAAAGTTCGGAGCTGTCCCCGGGGTTTCAGGTCTTGCGTTTCCACATTGCCTGCCCCGCTTTCTCCGTTTCCTCCAGCCAGCACACCAGCCGACTCCCACAGAGCAGCGTTCAACGGCAGCGAAGCTCTGCAGGCAGCGTCTCTCGGGGTCAGTAACCCCTAGCTTGAGGTACCTCTCCCGTGAAATGCAGTCAACGCGGCTTACGCAGTCCAAACTACCGGCGAAATAAGTCGATAGCCCGAATCCAATCCCCAGGCCTGTCACGACCCCGAAGCCCAAACACTATCCAACCCTGCACACAAATACTGAAATCCGGGGATGGCTCCCGAAAGTCCTCGTACTCTAGGTTTTCATCTCGCCTACGTATTCGTGGTGGTCAATTTTCAACAGAAGCCAGGGGGGCGAGGGGGAAGATGAGGGGGCAGGCAGGGCCAGGAAACCGAGAAGGCGGGTAACAAACAACCTAGAGAAGCACCATCACTGAGCTTGAGCCCGCCGCGGCCCAGGTGCGAGTCGGACCGATGATTATTATACGGTAGTCCAAAAAAAGGGGGTGCTGTGTCAACTATGGTTGAAGCAGCCACACCCTTCTGCCCGCCCTATCATCCCTATGTCGCCCGCCCCTACCTTCGTCACAACTCATCCGCGGTCACCGTGATCATGGGTGTAAAGTGCCACGGGTTACGTCAGACGCCCCCTACCGAGATATATTAACCAATCCTTCATGTAATATTTTGTTTCCCCGTGGAAACACCAAACATGGAGTTGCTCGCAACAAATCGCGTTCCGATTTATTTTTGTTGATGTTTCCCACGGTTTTAAAGAGGGAGAGGGGCCGAAAGGTTTTCATGTTTTTGGGGGTTTCATGACGGTGGCAAGTTAAACTATGGAAACATGTGTTTTTCTTTCAGAGGTATTCACCATCCACCAGTCCACTCCAAATAGCGCGGGTTTGACACGACCCTACCCCTCCCTCTTTCTCTCTCCGCCTAACCGTCGACAAGATGCCAACGGAACTGTCATCAGCAATCGCCTAACCGACGGTTAGCATCTAAGCAGTCGCGAACAGTCAAACATATAACAAACGCCAGCATATCGCCCCCTCAGACACGACATTGCAATAGTTCACACGAGCATAAAAACATTTAATTTAATTGACTCTACCCACTGTTACAGGACCAAATGTATTTACAATCATTTACCCCACTACTACCGGTATAACTGAAGATGCCTTCCAACCACTCGCCGGGATCGATGGCAGTTTCTCACCCAAGCAAATCGCTTGTTTTTCGCGGCTTAGTGCGTACATATCATCAGCTTTTGTTTCTGGTTTATCCCACTTATTATCGTCGTTGCCCTTCTTGCCTCCCTCCTTCGTATTCACAGATAGTCGTAGGTATAGCTCATAGGTAGCTCCGACCCGGGCCTATGAAGCAGCCTCCCCTCCCCTCTCCCCACTACGGTTCTCGCCTTGGAAGGTTTTTATTATCGCGATCAGACTTACAGCCAATACTTCCCTCGTCGACTCGCGTTGAAGTTCGCCTATCCAAGGCTACGCGCTCTCAGCAGGCACTTCCTTTCTGTTTTTGTTTTCTTTGGTTTCGAACAAAGTTAATGCCTCACCACGGTGGGGTGTGAATTCACGGAATCGACATTAGTAGCCGTTTAGGGTACGCTATTGGAGCCACCGGGGCTACCGGGTTTTTTTTGTAAATAACTCTCAAGCTATCACAACGAGAGCTTCGGCTCGAACACGCGCGCGCGTGCGGTCGACGCATATTGCGCAGCTGGCGAAGCTGAGTACCGGCTACGCCTAAACAAACGTAACTGGATGGGCTGAACTCATAGAGTTGACGTACGAGTACAGTGCTTGGATTCGTTCGTGGCAAAACCAGTAACATTGAGACATTTATCACACGAAATCCCCCTCTTTGTTTTGTCCTCTCTCTCTCTCTCTCTCTCTCTCTCTCTCTCTTTTTCTTTCTCTCTCTCTCTTTCCCTCTTTCTGTCCAGTCGTGCTTACCCGGAGCTAAGTCGGCGATGGCATCTACGAATCCGTCCTCGCCGAGGATTCGGTAGTTCCCAGAGTCCTGGGCTTCGAAGGCAGCAAAGTAGGCCTCCTCTCCCTCTTCTTGCAAAACCTACGGAAAAAAAGCCGGCGACGCAAAGAAAGCTACTGGTGAGGGCCGTAAACCCTTCCGCTTGGCCCAATGTTACATGAGGTTGATAATTCGGCCGACCCGACCCGACCCGACCCGACCGTCACCCATATATCTCAACACGCCGTAGCGAAGTAGCCCTAAAACCTGTCTACAGTTGTCAGTTTCGTGTTGCCGTATTATCCTCACCTGGTGCTTATACAGCTTCCGATTTCAGCCGCAGTTTCCGCGAACATCTGTCTCTCTGAGATCACAAGACCGACACATCGTGGCACAAGCTTCAGCACCACTAGCACAGACCGTCAACAGTTTACCGACGGGCACGCGGGGGCGTACGTACCTCGGAGAGATGGACGAGAACAACTTTTGCCCGTTCGAGTAGTCCCTCCGCCTCCACCCCCTCGTCCTCGTCCTTCCCCCCCTTCTCAACCGTGGAAGATCCTTTACTCTCCTGGCCACGACTGTCATCCTCACCGCCACCACCATCACCATCACCACCAACATCACCACCACCATCATCCCCATGGTTCGGGCGTGATAGCGGCGGTGGTTGCTGCGACGGCGGGGTCGGCGGTTGCGTGCGGTTCGTCCTAGGCCGGGCACCGCTACCGTCTGAGACATGCCGCACAGGCGCCGGCGGCGGCGCCGGACGGTAACCGCTCGACCGCAGGAAATCGCCGTACCGCACCCTTCCCCCCACCACCCACTTCCTGTACAAAGCTTTACGGTCGGCGCGCGTGAGCTTTTCCCCCGCCCCTACCGCCACCACCGCCAGCGCCACCGCCTCCTCGCGCCCCCGGCCCAGACTACCACCAGGTTCGGCATCGAATGCGCGCAGGCATTGCGAGAACGCCCTAACCGGGATTGTTCCGGATCGGCCGGGATCTTGGTTGAAGAGGAGAGATTCGAGCTCCGCACCGTGTCGGGCGACGATGCGAGCCATGATGTCGTCCGCGCGAGCTATCAAGGCTGGGTCGACTGGCCCTGTTTATAGGGTATTGCACGTATCGTTTTGAATGCGGGGGGTTGGGTTGTGCCGTAAGTCCCGGTTTTGGCATATTCGTGGGGTTTCGGTTGCGTTGTTAGTGTCGTTTTTTTATGTGAGCGAGGAGAGGGTTGGGGGCTAGGCGCGGAAAGGTCGCGACGGTAATGGCAGCAGCAGCAGCAGCGACATCCACCCTAACACCGACAGCTCCCACAACGACAAAATACATTTCATCGGCAGCGATATCAACAACAGCAACACTACCAACAAGACTGACGATGCCGAAAAATGCTAACGATGACGGCAACAGCAACAGCAACAGCAGAGGCGTCACCACGAGGAACAACAGCATCAACACCACAACAACAACAACAACACCACCATCACCACCCCCACCACCTCATAACGCCCCCACCAACAGCCCTCACGTCAGGGTTCAACTTGACTGGGTGTCCGAACAACAGTGCAAGAAGCAGTACGATAAGGAGCGCGGCCGCTACCTCGCTCGTACTGGTGCGCAGTCACAGACCTTGTAGGCGTTTGATAAAGCCGCAACATACATATATATATACCCCTCTGGGGGAAAAATAAAAAGAAGCCTGCAAGAAAACTGTTGTGAAGACCATGCGGTCTCTATATTTTCACTTATGGTGGTATACGCTTCCTACTCGTTCTCGGTAAGTGTTCACCTTGGCTAAAAATGGAGTCCGCGCGAGCCGTGCCCCGACGACGGCCCCCTACGCCCCCCGCAAACGAAGATGTCGCGAACAAAGACTTGGAGCGCTTTTGATTCGAGTCGAAGTCGCCGTTAAAGTAGAAGTTGTATGTGGATTTGAAGTTGAAGTTGGACATGAAGTTAGAGGTGGTGTTGGAGTTGTTTGGTTCAATCCCCCGGTTTTCCGTTCCCACCGATGAGGGGGGAGGGGAAAAAATTGCGTCATATTTTGTGCGGGAAAACTCAGCGGAGAGGGCGAAGGGGGGAAGGTGTACCCAATACAATGCATGGCCTTAGTCGGGGGAGGGGGGGGAGGGAAAGGTGATACAAATAGAGGCGACTAGCGGGAAAGGAGAAGAGGCATGGGGGTAAACATTTTTCTTCGTATGTCGGTACTAACATACTTGTGATTGCAATACGTTTATTCTGGATCATCCCATCCGCGGGAGGTTGTACCCTCAGCGGCCTTGTGGAGGGAAACCACAAGGCAAGAGTTCAGAGCACTTCAGCTGCGGCAGCCTGAGCGTTCACACGGCCAGGCTCAACGCAGGATCGAACGCCCCGACAGAGCACTCTATACGTAGGGTCACAGGATATTGTTTTTATTCTAGCCAAAGGTACTAGCGCGGGGTGGTCTTTTTGTGCTATACGTCGTGCGGTTTATAGTTAACAGGACCAAATATTGTTACTATAAATAGGGAAATATATAGGTTTTTGTATGAACCGTAGGTCCTATTAACTATATTCCTCCGTAATAGCAGATATTCCTCCCTAACCAGCACTCAGGCCAAACTTAAAGGAAGTCTCAAACTCTGTCGCTTACCTGTCCCGGGGTCCCTTGCACCGGCAGCGAAAGCGAAAATCTTTCTGATCCAGCGCGGCTCTGCTTACGCAATCCTATCACATCGTGGACGACAGGGAGGGAGAGATGGGGGGGGGGGGGGGTGATCGTGTTGGGGTATGCACGGTCACAAAAAATTACACGCTACCCTATTGCGGCGTGGGATAATTATTTTTGACGTGGTACGAGTTTCGACAGCTCGGCCTTGGCGCTTTCCCTCAGCAGCAGTTGCAGCAAAGAGATCAAGGTGTTTTCGAGAAGCACAGTACAATAAATAGTGCGTCCAACCGTCATTCCCGCGCCGATCGTTGTTTTGTGCTGGGATCACGTTAGGGTAGATGCAACGCGGGTGGTGGCAGCGGCGACGATTGACCACCTAATTCGAAGGCTAAGCCCAGTCCAGCCGTAGCCGCCGTCTTGTGCGCGCGCGCGCGACCTCTCCGTCGTCATCGCAATCTCGGCGGACGTTGGGGGGTACACGGAAGCCTTCATACCCCGAAAAGACCAATTCTAACTTTTACATATAACCTGGTTAATCATTTGTATAGGACACGTTTGAGTTTTGGGTCGGATCTGTACCACGTAACACACAGATGCTGCACACCACATTATAACGGCAAGTTAGGGTCTAGATGATCTATCTGATCTGTAGATAGGTAGATCATGATTTGTCTCGACGCGGCTTTTCAAGCGGAACAACACACACGTACAAACGCTCCTCCTCAGGTTTTCTGGAAACACACGCTTTCGTCAACATCCACCCACCTCCTACGATTCTCCCTCCGCAAAATGAGTTGTGTTTCGACGGCCACGCCTGTTAACGACCGTGTGCGCCATGCCAGGATGGATCGGAGGTGGATTCTTACGCATACGCATAAATGATACGCTTCTTTCTTTGATTAGGTTTTGGTTCGCTTCCCTTAGTTTTCTTGGAACGTTATGCTGGACACTATTTTATGAGTGACAAATGTTGAGGCTCTTTTCATCCTGCACTTAGTTTGGGCGTGAATATAAGGAGTATTTATTCCGTAACATGAATACCGAACGCTCCCTTTATTTTGCGATCACAGTGGCAGGTTGGCAAGGTTATCTGCGGCAGCTGAATCACGGAAGCCTCAACAACTCTGCGAACACCGCTCGCCCCACGGCTTGCAATGGGGTTGATTTTGCCATGGATGTGTCTCGGTGTGCGTTTGTTCCTGCATTGCATAGCCTTGGCACTAGAGTAATTACTCGGAAAAAAAACAAAGTTTTGCCTGATGCCGCGGATTAAAAGAGTCATCCATTAAGTCATTCATTCATTGTATACCTGGTAATAACGTCGTACATTTTCTGTGAACGCAGTTGCAGACGCGTCGCAGGGGGGGGGAGATTCAAGATCGAACGTGGGAATCAGCACCCAATTTGTTGTTTACCTGAGCGATTGGCCGCTAGAGCTCCCGTGAGTCCCATCTTCAACCTTTCTCGAGACTGGGCCTTTCCGCTGCAAAACGCCAAAAACTGCCGCCAACGAGGAGGGATATTGATACAACAGGAAATCAGTGAAACACACGTTTCTGAACCAATGCGAGCTGTAGAACAGAACCATACGTGTTTTCCAGAGATTCAAAGTGTACAAGACGGGGCGTCCAATCGATCAATCCTCCCCACCCCACCCCACCGCGTCTACGAAAACCGGCTTGCGTAATGACGAGCCATCGTAGTGATTTTTACTGCTACGTTGGTGCGTTTGTACATCTGCGTGAAATGTTACATTTAGTTCCTCTAAAAGCTAAATACCAGGAGTATATGCACATCCTTCGTGAGGCCGTAGGAAACCCGTATCGGTCTGATCGTGGTAAGCACAAGGCGCATTCGTACATATTGCAAACATGCATGTGCATCTGTTTATGTTTTCGATCAGACAGACGATGCAATACGCGCAATCGAAGCAGCACGCGCAGCTGGAAAAGTGAGTTTCGACGGGATCCTCGATTTCATCGTAACTGAGGTTTCTTGTGTCTTTGCTCTCTCTCTCTCTCTCTCTCTCACTCTCCCAACCCCCCCCCCCTCTCTCTCTCTCTCGATTAGAAAGGTCACGTTTGCGGAGATCGTCGTATCCCACGCCACCGCAACTAGAGCTGCTTCCTCCTGGACTTGCCATTTCGTTTTTGGGGCCTTAGAGGGAAACAATGCCGCTAAGCTATCACGTGATCAGACCGCTCTGACCGCGAAATAGGAAACAAATTTACATTAAACAAAAGGCATCAATATTATTACCAATCGGCCACCAGAGGGAGCAGAACATGGATGCACTAGTTAAAATCCGTTCCAAATCAGCTGCCGCCGGAGGCATGGAATGCGTCCCGACTGCAATGGTTGTTTATGAAAGTTTGCTGAATGCCACGAGCACGGCGATACCGAAACTCGAGTACCGTCCACAAACAATGCAGGTGAACCCCTATCCCCCCCCCCTCCCGCCACCCGGATAGACGTTTCGAGCTCGACATCATATCCGCGGCAACGATAAGATCAGCCGTGAAAAGGGCTGTCCGAAAACGTGTCGGGTTAGGTACTTGCAGCTTATAGAAATATCGACCCGGCAGGGCGGGGGGGGGGGGGGGGGGGGGGGGGGGAAG
>JBBMHQ010081698.1:0-11554 GCA_037834295.1 Postelsia palmaeformis | reverse complement strand
CGACAGGAAAGATGTACTCGACCTCATGCATGGCAGCAATCGTATGGTCACAGACCCTGGCACCCCTACAACTGGCAGCTGATATAGAAGAACACCACCATGCTGAACTTCACACTGTTTGCATTTACATCCAGACCGAGGACCCTCCCCTCTCTGGAGCGGTCTGCTTTCGTCGTTCGCCCGCGCGGCCGTCCTCAGCAAAAACCGATGCCACTGTTTGAACTGCCACAAAAAGACTCACATCACACTACCTCAGACAGTGTAGGAACCCATCCCTTCCGAAACCTCAGCGATATTTTAAATCCCGACCTCCGAACGCTCGGTGACGACGGCGAGGCGTCCTGTCGTTGGCTAGAGCACATCACAAGACACCGCCGCGGGAACTCACGGCCGAACTATCACAACCAAAAGGAACACAATGCCGGGACGGAGCATGTCGAGTTTTCACCGACCAGGCAGACAGTGGTGCTTGCACCAAAGTGCGAAGTGGAACGCGAGGTGTCCGGCGAGTCGCATCAAGGGTGAGCTAGCTGCAGCTGCATCCTACTACAGTAAGAACCGGTTGCGAGGCGGACTTGCATGTGGATGACAGCTTCAACTGTATCACTTTGATTTTTTCCGGTGTAACCACTTCCAGAGACAGCAATGGGAGTTCTATGTAACTGCCTCTTGGGTGCCTTTCGCCATAAACACTACGTGATACGATCATTCCCACTTGTGCGGAGTGAAAGTTGTTCACCTCGCACAGACGCTCTAACTCGACAACCAGCTGTAAACGACCGCAAAAAAAATATTTATATCCCCTGGTTGTCTACTATTACGGGGGACCATAGTTAATAGGACCTGCGGTCCACACTAAAACCTATATATTTCCCTATTTTTAGTAACAAAATTTGGTCCTATTAACTATGGTCCTCCGTGATAATAGCTCACGTAGTGAGAGGCATGATTTATACAGTGTCGTTGCCAACCGACGCCAACGCAACCTATACCCGGTATGTAATAGGGGTGGTGGGTTGACGCCAAACACGTGGCGTATACGGCGACGTCACTCCTACTGCTATTACGGGGAGTCATAGTAAATAGGACCTACGATGCACACAAAATCCTGTATATTTCGCTTTTACTACTGACAATATTTGGTCCTATTTACTATGGCTCCCCGTAATACCAAAATGGTTGACAGACACGAAACGTTTCGTTGTCTTGATCGCTACAGTAATTCTTTACGAGGTGAACCAAAGGGGTTAATCAATCAGCCCTTTTACGAGCGCAGTCTCGTCTGGGACACACACCAGTCTAATTCCAAGTGCTTTGTCCCCAATTGTGCGCAAGACGGGACTGTAGCACTAAAATGGTTTTCAGGTACTAAAAGGCGCGCGCTGAGGCGTTACTGGCAAGGGGGACGGACGCCAAAGGTGCATCGCCGAGCCAAAAAACTATGTGCACACATCATGTTCGGAGATCGTTAGGGCGGTAGATACTGAAGCTTAGCTCGTTTAGTAAATTAGCGCACCAGCGTCTCCGGCGTTCTTCATCGCGTGTACCTGGTGAGGCGTGTTTTTGACTCAGGTGTGCGGTGCGATGCCGAATGCCGAAACAAATTAATGAACATATGTCGGAAGCAGCGGACTTCGTTGAACACGATGCTATTGTAGGTCCAGAGCTGCTCTCTATATCGCAGATCGTGTCCCGATGTAGCGCTGCGGGCGCGGGACGTCAAGCTTGCAAGGAGAAAAGAAGATGAAAAGAAAACATGGCCTGTGGGAACACGATATACATACTAGACAGAGCACACCTTCTCTCGTAGCTCCGGAACCTTGCCTGAACTACTGGCACGTCAGAAAAAGATGTGATGGGCTTACTACACGGCTGAACAGTGGTACCTACCGTATCACACGCTGTTACGGGGGGACATATTTAAAAGAGACCTACGGTACAGACAAAAAAGCCTGTGAGAGCTGAAGGGCGTGCTCCGGGGAACGGCCGCTGGGACCGAAGCAGCGGCCACTGCAGTAAGCACGGCAAGCAGCAGCCAGAGTGCGACCCGAAAGAAAAGCCTACTATGTCAGCACCGCGCCGATCAGAGACGCAAGCCAGCAGCCCCCACCAGTCCACCACTAGTACACGGAAGCTAGAAGCTAGACCGGACGTTTACCGCACCTTGGACCTGTCTCGACGACCCTGCTTCGCTGCGTCCTCTCGACCGCGTTCGAACTGCTTGCTACATACAGCAGAGGTGGTCCCCAGGTGCTCTTCCAGACTATATACGGTAACAGCAAACCCGTGTTGATCAATTCGGTCAACTTCTAACTTACATTAAAAAAAAACATATTTTCTCGTGCCTCGATAATACTCCGCATCTCGCTACTTTTACCAACCACATTTGGTCCCATTTGCTATGGTCCCCCGCAATCTCACACTAGAGTGATGGTATAGCACACCCCCTAAGCCGAATATCAGACCCGGTTACCTCCAAAGCATGTCTTAACCCTAAAAGAACCGCAGCAGTCGCGTTTTGGGGACAATTTACTTGAAATTTGATTGTTTAGTTTCCAAAACGACGCAGCGGTTGTTCTAGGGTCAAGGGGCGCAAGCAACGAAAACGGAGATTTGGAAATATTTCGCCGAGGAGGCTGCACAGAGATAGACGCATAATCGCTCGTCGTATTCAGTACGCCCTGCCTCCTCGTCGACGAGATGAAAATCGTCCGAGGGGGATGTGGTATATTGTCACCCTATTCACGGGGAACCGTAGCTAAAAAAAACCCAAATACTGTTGGTAAAAATAGGTATAGATATAGGTTTTTGTATGTACCGTGGGTCCTATTTACTATGGTCGGCCGCAGTATTAGGAGTGTGATAAGCAAGCACAGGGCGATACAGGCACGGTCTCTAATAGGTATACCGCTGCTTGGCGATACTGCTGTACGCTGTATAATTATAAGGCGATACCAGGTACGCCTTATTATTTACGTAAACCCCTTCTACTGAGCTTCATATTTTGTCCTCCTCGTATGCCATACACGGGTTTGTACACCTGCAAGAAGGCCACAAGAAAACCCGCAGTACGCGCGATCGTGAAAAATCCTCGATCTCACAGCTGTCGCTGTGTAATGAAACCGGAGTCGGTTTCCGTTACGGGGACAAACCAGTCTAATTTCAAGTAGTCTGTCCCCAAAACGGGACTGCAGTCCTGAATGGGCTAAGTTTATAAACATAGATACGATATACCAGGCGATATGTTATACCAGGTACCAGGTACGCCTTAATACACCTGGTAAGGCGATACGCCTCAATATACCTTGCAAGGCGACACCTGGTACTACTGCTGTACGTTGATGTTCTTCGGTTAGCAGATAGGCGAGTAGTACTGTACGGCCGTATTATGGCGATTCAAGCCGCTTGTCACTACACGTTGATATTCTTCGGTTGCTGAATACCAGGTAGGCGAGTACGGCCGAATGACGATTCAATGCCGCTTGTCACTACTGGTCGACTTATAACGGAACCAGCACTTCTGCTGCTGCTGCTGCTGCTGCTGCATGTAGGTTGCTACTGCTGTACAGTCAGCCCGAATTTGGGCGTAAATATATCGGTATACACCCAGTTCGGGATACAGCAGTTTGACACCCAGGCTATTAATAATATAATTGATCAGTAAAGTGCAAGTATCATACCTGGTACGCTGCACATACGACAGCAGCAGCTCTTACGTTCTCACTCCTAGTACTGCTGTGTCACCGTTGGGCTCGCATTGCCTGCATTCTGTGTACCAGGGTATTTGCGGGTACCAGGTACACAGCAGCAGTATAATAGTACTTGAGTAACCGTGCGAAACGAGTACCAGGTACCAAGTACCTGTTAGATTGTACTCTGGTGAGCGTTTGTTGCGACATTTACTCTTGTGACCGCTAAATTTCATTCTGCTGGGATTCCACTCTCTCACAGGAGAGAACGATCGCCATTCTCACCATTACCACCCGTACTAGCACCACCATGACCCCCCCCATCACCACCACCACCACAATCAGAGGCAGCAGCACCTGCTGCACCTGCTGCAGCATCATCAATCAATCCCATGTTCAGTTCGCTGCATGCTGTCCGTTGAGCATGCCAATAACTTTGGTACTATTGACAAAATCCAAACCTGGCCTGACATGACACAGCACTGCTATCAAGCAACTTAGACCCACTGCATCAACGAAGGAGCTCACCTATGTGCAACCGGAAATACGCGGCGGTCTAGTGCCTCTGCTCCCCTCCTGTTCAATCACTCCAGCAGCGACAGCGGCCCTTCCTTTGCTCGTTGCTCGTGGTTCCAAAATGCGGTCCTGAAGGAGTTCTTTATCATGACCGGCTTTATTTTTGAGGGGACATAGTTGCATCAGAAAATCCAAAATCTGCTGTCCGTTGTTATCCTATCCGTTACACACGGGCGTACCCGGCCCAGAGGAGCCACACAGCACGTAGAGCGGAGCGCTTCAGTATTGCTGGAGCTGGCGCGTCACTCTGTAAGACCTGAGCCGTCATCTAGCGTCACGTTTGACGTGGGTAGGCGTGCCCGAATCAATCTGCTGGTACCCACAGTTATTTCCTGCGCGAGCGAACAGCAAGCGGCACGGCCGTTCACGTCGCTGTTGTTGCTTCTGCTATGTAGTATTAATAGTAAGTATTAATATATCGTAGTTTACGTAGCTGATGTCAATCGGATCATTTCGCGATGCAAAGTGCCGGGTGCCATACTGCGACGTACACACCGAGAAGTGCCGGCCCTCTCCCGAAAAAACAAGTGCTCGCAGCCTAGCCGACCCCTCCCTCTCTCTGCCTGGCCGGCCTCTCGCCCTCAGACACCAACAACAGCGACCACAGACAGACACATAGTATCACGTCTTTGCGGCTTGACACCAGCAGATATACAAGTGAAGTACAGCTTAAAGATCAAAAAGGGGTACACGCCCCCTGCTTCCCCCGCCATTTGAGGGTATATGAGAGGCACGCCCATAGCGAGCGCTCCCACATGTCCCAGGCTTGCTCAACGCCCGCGGCGCCCATGCCGAACACACATACCCTTTCATTTTTTTTTTCTTTCCATGCGCTCTCTTGGAGGAACAATTGATTGTCGATGGGACCGCTGCGTGGAAGAAAGGGTTTACACCCACTTAGGACTGCAGTCTCTTTTTCGGGACAATTGGGGACAAATTACTTAAAATTTGACTGGTTTATGTCATGTGCCGACGACATCACTTGTTATGTTCATGGGGACGGCGAGACACTTTGTATCCCTGTGCAGGCCTGCCTATTGAGCCGGTACTCTCGTTGGTACTCACATACATACGTACATACATGTGTTTAGCTTGCCCAGAGATAGAAGAACAGCTTTATTCCTTTAGTTCACGGCGGAGACTGTTGTGAGACCACGCTCGTGGCTCTCTAAAAAAAAAAATGTTTTCCAGCTATGATATGCCTTCCAAATACTGCAAATACGATCCCAGTGCCTGAAGCCAGGTAATTACCGGGCTTTCAGCCTCAAATCACAAAATTTACCCCCAAGACGGGACTACTGTGGAGTTTTAAAAAAGGCGTAAAAAGCCCCCCTTTGTCAACTTTTTATATTTACGTATGCAAACTGGGAGGAGTATGGCCTTGCAAATCTCCTAAAAGCATCTCTATTAATAGCACCCCCATTTGACCGCCATTTCCCCCGACTATAACGACTGACTGTGGACCTATCGTACATGGGATCATTTTTTTTCAGTAAAAATAGGTAGATACCTTATTAATAGTAGGGTTTTCGTCTGTACCGTAGGTCCTATTTGATATTATCCCAGTAACCCTCGTTTTAGTGAAAAAAGTTGAAAAAAGATACTGAACCATCCCCTGGTACCTAGTCAGCGTTAAACTTCCAGTAGGATACTATGACGAGGGGTTGTATTTGATAGGACCTGCGGCACACACAAAAACCTATACATTTCGCTGTTTTTACTAACCAAATTTGGTCCTATCAACTATGGACCCTCGTGACAGTGAACAGGACCAAAACATTGCTATTACGGGGGACCAAAGTTAATAGGACCAAATATTGTTACTAAAAAGGTAAATATATAGGTTCTTGTGTGGACCCGATGTCCTTTTAACTATGGGCCCCCGTAATAGAAAAAGTATCGAAATATGTAGGTTTTTGTGTGTACCGTAGGTTCTACCTGGTATTATTCAATATGGTCCCACGTAAGGGCACCTCTTCAGTGGTTTCCCCAAAGTATTTCGAACGAAAAAGAGTGCTGTCTTTGGGATCGACACGGCCTCCCGCCGATCAATCCCCTATTGATCAGTGACCAGGGCCTTCGTTTTGTTTGTTTTTACGGCCTCCCTCCCCTCTTGTGCTCAGACGACTACGCCCATGCGTGAAAGTGAGTAACTCTTCCACCCCATCCGTACGCAACAGCGTCCGCCTTACACGCGGTTTCTTAGCAGAGGATGCAGCTCACCCTGCATGCGACTCGCCGGGCACCTCACGTTTCGCTTCGCGCTTGATGCAAGCAATGTCTGCCTGGTCGATAAAAACATTACGTGCTCCGTCCCGGCGCTGTAGGGATGCGAGGGGCTATGGCCCTACGACCGCGGCCATGCACATGAAATCGAGTACATCTCTCTCCTATCGAGTACCCCCGCACCCCCACCCCCCCCCACCTCTCCAACATGCCCGACAAGCCGTGCGTTATTTCATCCGCATAGATAGGTTATCTCCGCTTTCGACCAGATCAAGCGATTTTTTATCCGCAGCGGTTCTCTCATGCCGTGGCCTCTTCTTCTACCTCGAGAAAATCGAGGGGAAGTCAACAACGGCTTTGCCGGGATTCGAACCCGGGACTCCCTCCAAGAAAAACGGTATTGGTCACTTTTACGCCGCACTCCCACATGCAGGGACAAAGCACTCAAACTATCAGTAGTTTGTTCCAACGACAGAACTGCTGTTCTACACCGGTTGAAGTCGTTTCTTGTGCGCTGGAAGCACCCCATAATAAAGGCGTTTCTACAAGATAGATGGGTATCAGCGCCTGGGGGGGGGGGGGGTTCCATATGCTGAACAAACTCGATGATATTGAGGTGTGAATTGTACCAAATATATGAGTGGTCGACACTGAATCGTATGACCATAGACCCTCGTATCCCTACAATGCGGAGACGGAGCATGTCGGGTTTTCACCGACCAGACATTGAGCGGGGGGGCGGGGGGGGGAGGGGTGGTTGGAATCAGTTGGGAAAAAAATAATACGAGTCCTTGGTCCCGCTTTGGGCACGATCGATCCTTGGAGGAACCCTCTCAGGTCAGACGACCATCACCGCCTGATGAGGCAAGGGGAAACGGCGCGTCGACGCTGATCAGTCTGAGAGTAGTATCCGCACCTGAAGAGGAGAGAGAGCGGGTGCGATTGAATTCGGTTCCGCTCGCAGGGTGGCCAATATGCGAAGAGACGCTGGGCAGATCGCTGTCAGCGCCTGAAGAGGAGTTCACGGTGCGTTCCACGATAAGATAGAGGTATAAAAATTTCGTTGAAATGTTTTCCGAATGACGGGGCTCCTTGACCCGAAATCGTCGCAACACCAATCTTGTTTCGAAAAATGACGGTTTTGTATACTCGGAACATGCGATTACTCATCATGGGGATGCAACTCGATTGTTAGCTGAAGTCAGTCGTCGGGAGCGATGGAGCTTCTCAAGTAAGTAGCCTCAAAAAAGTTAGGGTGAACCACTGTCGAAGAACACCTCAGAAAGCGAGGGCGATGGGATTCGGTTCCGCTTGCGGGAGGGCCAACCGGCGAAGAGACGCTGGGCAGATCGCTGTCAGCGCCTGAAGAGGAGGCGAGGGCGATCAGAACCAGCAGAGATGGAAAGCTGTCTCGGTGCCGCCTACAGTTGTCGAGGGATGCGTGGAAACGGTACAATTTTTACTGGTTGAACGCCGCCTGATGAGGCGAGGGGGAACGGTGCACGAAACGCTGACGAGCGAAACGAATATCGGCACTCGAAACGGAGCAGAGGGGAATGTACTCATTTGTTGCTTGCCTTAGTCATTTGGCCATTGGCCAAGCATCCCTTCTTCGAGGCGAAGCACGGTTCCTACTCCTCGTAGAGACACCTCAAACAATTGGGCGCTCATTACGTTGTTTCCATATTACGTTGTTTCCATATATTACATATCATCATTTTTGCTAATCTTATCCCCTTCCTGTTCGGCCGCTTTTGGTCCCCATCTATCTGTCTCCTATGACAGAGTTCGTTTTTTCGTTGCTATCTAGTGTTTCAGACTCCCCCATGTAATATTCGTCTATTTTCCCCGTTTCCTCTTCTAATTCATCCCGTTCCTACTTATACATTTCACATTCTTCTGCTGCAGTATGTGAGTTTTACTCTCTAGTGCTTCGCCGCACGGGCAGGAGGGGGGGCGATCGGATTCGACTCACACAGGGGGCGATCTCGGTCCCGCATGGGGCCATTGAGCATCGTACTGACGCTGGACATAGATGGCTGCCAGCGCCTGAATACGATGCGAGGGCGATTGGAACCAGTTGAGACAGAACACGATGTCGGTTCCGCTCACGCAGAGTGATTGCGCGGCGTATGAACGCTGCAACTTTGGACGGGAATTATGGCCTCATCGCGAGGCGAGGGTCAAACGGCGTACCCACGGCTTCTCAGGCTCGGGGGCGATCGGTTTTCGGTCCAAAATAGAATCAATGTCGGCTCCGAGTATAGAGCGGTCGAGGCGCGTAAAAGCGCTATCATTTAGACAGGGCTATGCGCTCCTCGGAGATGTTTTTTTTATTCGATGCATGGAGGGATCTTGGACTCGGTTAGGACTGGTCGAGAGCGGAAACAACGCTGCATAGATAGACGGCTACAGGATGATGGTATCATCAGGACAGAAGGGCTGCTCGATCGTAACCAGTTGCTGCAGAGTGCGGCCTCCGTTTCGCTCGGGATGGTGGACCGTTGGACAAAAGCTGAGGAAGCGTTCTGCGGAAGATAGGCTCGCTCTAATTTTTTAGAGATTCTTTACCGAAGGCAATCCAAATTAATAGCAAGTCACCCGAAAACTGACCCTTTTTTATCAAGAAAAATCAGATTGAAATCACGAAGAACAAGCTCAACGGCCCAATCATACAGTTACGTCATTTTTTTCTCGAAAGAAGATTATCGACATTCCCCGACGATTTTTGAGTTGAGGAGCCCCGGCATCCAGAAAACTTTTTTCAGCGGCGGAAATGTGCTACTCGTGTTACCGGCGACTATATTAAAGAGGGAACTATCGTACACGCAAAAAAAAACTACCAGGTATCTGCTCTGCTAGTTTTACCGACAACATTCGGCCCGATTTATTAGTGTTCCTCGTGATGCTAAAACGCGTCAGCTACCTGGCGTCATTGAAGGAAACTGATGAGGCTGAGGCTGAGGCTGATGATGATGATGATGTGGCTCTCACACTGACTCGCTTCCCCTAAAAATCCAGCTCGTGGGTCACAAACCGGCCCGTGAAAAAAGTAATGCACCTCGCCGATCGGAGAAAACAAAACACGTGAGAAGCAGTGCCCACGGCAGTATCATGCCAGTTCGTGAGGGAAACGGTACTAACGAGCTGTGGTGTACGACGCTTCACCACCTGCGCATCCAATAGAACACCCCCAGGAAGTGCGTTGCATCTCCTTTGCTTCCCCACGAACGTCGTGCGATATCTGTGGAACACGATTGATTGTCGCCAACGTTCTCGCCTTCAATCGTTGGAGGGCCGAATACCTCATCTCAGATGGATCAATGCTTGGGAACGTTCAGATATAGACTTCGTCGAGCATGTCTGAACCGGCAGTCCACCACATAGAGCTGTATCTGTCGAAGCTTGTATGGTGATGAATTCATTTTTTTTTCGGCCCAGCCCGGTGGTGGGGCGGCGTTCCATGTAACGAGCGCCGTACTTCACCTGAAAACTGATTTCAGCAAAAATCAAATTGCACCCAGACGAGTAATCCGATGGCCAAAGTATACAAACACGTAATTGTTTTTCACGCGGTTGGCATTCCGACCATTTTTGCGTGGAGAAACCGCGCCATTCAGAAAATATTTCAACGGGAATGTGCCACCTCGATCGCAGAACACATCAGATAAAAAAACATCCGTCGCATCATGAAACACCCGAACAATACCGGCGATCAGCGCCTGCCTGATTGATATACAGGAGGCGGTAGTTTGGTTTTTGATACAAACAACAAAACACACACACACAAAAAAAAACGACCTGGGGTCCCGCTAGGGGCGCTCTTTGTGCGCGGCTGGATAGAGCGGCTAGGTATATATACATGCTAGGTATATATACATGGTATCGCCACCGCCTGATAGGGACGCTGGAGAGATTGATATCAGAGCCTGGGGTACCAGAAGAAAAAGGGGACTAGAATCAGTTGGGACGAACGAAAAAACGAGCCCGGTTCGGCCTAGGACAGCCAAAAAGCGTTGTGGAAGCGCCAATGGCCAAGAGGGCCGGCAGCGCCCACCCAGACAGGGAACGAACGGTCTTGTCGATGGGAGGCTATCGACGCCTGTTTGCTGAGAAGGAAGTAGTGGTTCGGCTCGATGCAGGCAACACACAGGATATTAGTCCCGATCGGGACGGTCGAGTGCTGTCGTAACGCTGGTTAGATGGCTGTCGGAGCCTGACGGGGATACGAGGGAGTGGCATGTTTCGTTCAGACAAAAAAAACGTTACCGGTTCGGCGTAGGATAGTCGAGCGGCGGGGAAACGCTGCCAACATTGATAATAACGCCATCATCACCATCAGCAGCAGCAGCAGCAAGAGCAGCAGCAGCAGCAGCAGCAGTAGCAGCGTCAGACCACCAGCCTCAGCAGTCAGCGCCGGCAGCAGCAACCAAAACTATCCCCACCAGCAGCATCAGCAGCGACAGCCTCGACGTCAGCACCAAAGATAAGCATCCCCAGCGATAGCAGCATCAGCGTTAGCCCCCACACCCGCAACTACACTGTCAATAACAGCAGCAGCAACATCAAAGAAAAGGCCAGCATCCACATCAGCAGGAACCCCCACCACCAGCAACAAGCAGGACTAACACCGACATCCAACATCAGGAGAAGCCGAAGCAGCGACGACATCGGCACCGGCATAGCCATACCACGCCATGCCACCGCCACCAACGAGAAGAAAAGCAAAACAAGCCCAACAAAAAACAAAAAAAAACAATTATAAAAAACAGAAGAAAAAACCAAGAAAAATCAAGAAAACCAAAAATGAAACAATAACGGCAGCAAGAATTTTGAGGTCACAGCCAAAACCATTCCCAGGAAAAACGGAGCCTGCTTCTTCGCGAACTCCCGCTATTAATAGCTGAAGAGCCTCCACGATTGCTTGTGCCATGACAACCAAATTCCACGCAGAACTCCCAGCATCTCCTTCGAAACTCGAGAAAGCAATCATTTTGTACTTGCAAACTCATCAGAGAAACAAAAAACGCCAAACCCTACCGAACAAAATCCCAACCTACTCC
>JBBMHQ010081687.1:0-11555 GCA_037834295.1 Postelsia palmaeformis | reverse complement strand
CCCTACTCCCCCCACCTCAGATGCTCCGAGGAGAAGACCCCAGTGCTCCGACTCCAGACGGATAGCATGAAACCGGAGGTCTAGAGTGTACCAGACCAAACACCGCGTTACTTCAAGCTCACAGTTCGGCCGGGAGGCACCGGCCAGGAGCCGACGCGATAGTGGCAGTCACATCCGCTGAAGGGGCTGGTGTCGACCGGGTGGCTCTCGGCATACTCTAAAGAATTTTGCGACCAACTCAGCTCACGAGGTTTCGGGAGAGAAAATAAGAATTGATCTTGCTGCGATACGAATCCCGAGACATTTCGATATCATCGATGGTTTCATTATTGTTTGTGACACATTTGAGCCCATCAATTGCATCGCCATTTTACGCGGTATTCCATCAACATAATTGGGGGCGCTTCGATCCAATCCAGGAGGGAAAACGAAGGGAAGTCGTCCAACGATGTTTCCGGCAACGGTCAAGTTTATGATAACTTGTTCATTTTGTTCCGGCATTTGGTACCACTATCTATCGACGGCACAACACTTGTTTCCGCCATTTGATCAGTCTTTCTTGTAGGACCTACCCCCCCCCCCCAATCGAACTGTGTGCAATCGGACACGGCGTTGTTCTTCTGCGGTTCATGCACGCCAGTGTGATACCAAATATGCGACGTTCAAGTAGACAGTGGGAGAGGCATTCATTGAGCACAGACATCCTGGTATTGAGCTTGGAACATGTGCTGATGGAATTCGAATGGCGAGTCGCGATCCGTTCACACTCGTATTTCGCATTCTCCTGAATCGGATTTATTCAGTATCGTCACCACCAGAAACGAACATTTTTTCGTATGGACATGCTAGCTCTACGACAAACTCCGCTGCTCGCTGCTGCGAGCTAGAGAACTTCGGGCTGACCCAAGCCTTCGCGTGTAGTACACATGCATCAACACACCACATACAAATGCTTGTGAAACACGCGAGAAAGTGACACGGTAGAGCGATATACTTGCTTCTACGCTAGATGGGGTGCGTTTAGGCTCAACACTCTGTCTTCCTGGCCGATGGGGCCTTAACGGATGAACTACTCACTATAAAACCACAGTCGCCTCTGTATCAAGCACATAAAACGTTGTTCATGATACGTTTAGCTTGTGGGACTATTCATGGGGAGGCGCGCACGTTATGAATCGAAACAGGATTTTGAGTGGGGCACAGAGCTTTCCATGTGAGGGGCCTGAGGGGCATCAGTCGGTGCTCCTCTGCCGTATCGTTCATGGCTCAAAAGCGGTTGTACGAAAGGTACGTCATTATTTATTCTTCACAGGTAGGTACTCAGCGGTTCTTGGCGCGGGGGGAGGAGGCGTTCACGTGAAAGGTGTGATAGCCGTGCGGAGCTATCCATGAAGGGATGCGATCGAGTCGGTGTGGTTGTATTGCTTCATGATCACCTTTCGCCAGACAACGCGCAGAATATGCCACTATTAAGACAGTCACTCTGCACAACATGTAAAGCGTATACCTACTACACACATAATGCCTGGCGTGGAAGCAGTACACACAATATGTTAATCCTGGTGTTATCACCCCACCACCCCACGGCAGTCACCGGCCTGTATCCTTCACGGTCTTCGATGTAACTGAGACTCATCCCACCGTAGTTTGTTTACTCAACCTCTTCTGATCGGCTGACTTCCTCGAATGAGCAACAACCACTCATAATATGGGGGACCATAGCAAAAAGGAACCAAATGTTGTCAGTAACAATTAGGTAAATATATGGGTTTTTGTGTGTACCATAAATCCTTTTCACTGTGGTCCCCCGTAATCTCATTAGTATTTACCATTGAATACGTACCAGGTATAATACTTGCTAGCGTATTGGGATGGCCTCAAGCTCGGACGGGTGTCAGGCGAAGACGATCGAGAGGAGTCAGCTCGAAGGAAAATGCACAGATGTATATTATTCAGTACTAGATTCTTCCCCGCCATGATACCAGCACACAACAGCGGGGAAACATAAGTCTCACCACTAATGCCGACGGACCCTCTTGGCCACAGCATAAAAATCATATTCCATATCGAACTCCTCAGCAATCAAATAAGTCGATATCGATTTCCGAACCACAACCAATAGTCTTACTCGAATATTTGTTTCATGACCAGCGCATTGAAAACAAATCGTGGTTGGGTTGCATGAAAAAAGTTCTTCGAGCTCGTGTTTGGGGGTTTGATATACTCTCACTTGAGGCGACGCCCCTACAAGACAATGCTTCACCCTCAGCACGTGTGATAGCAGTACTGCGTGAATTTTGTGAGTACATACGAGGTCTGACGAAATGCTCGATCTCACAGCTAAGGAGATGGTTTTGAGCCATATACATCTCAAATGCAAAATACAGGCCTTGGACATCAAGACTCGCCATGTTGCCGAACTGTACCGCGATACTGTTTTTGTGTTTCCAGATTCGTGTGGTGTGATTTGGTGCTGATTACATCTGTGCAGATCACACGGCACGGTGCGGTACGTTCGCCTTTATAGAAGATAGTGCGTCGCGATGTGAGATGTGGTGTTTTCTATGAATAGTCAATTATTGGATCGGACAGTACGTTTTGTGTCACCTCAGTTCTACCTTGTTTATCGCAGGACCCGGACAAAGATGTGAGCTGCTTGTGCGGTGGCTCGATGACAGCGTCTCTACGATACTCGACGCATTTTGAAAGCATAGAGGAGCTCTTGAGAAGGGACCAATACCATTTGTCCTACCGCTGATGATGGAAGTTATTTTGTTGGAAAGCAGAAAAGCAGACCAGCATCATGATAGGGATGAATCCCGAACACTGGGCATCACCGTTATATCAACGAGGTAAAACAGAGGCACGGGGCCAGATACCCGCTCAAATACGATTATCCACACCATGTGCGGAGCCAAGGCTACACGTGGCGAATGAACGCCTGCGCTACTTGTAAGACTCTTAGCCACCAGGTAGAGGTATTCCGAGGAACGCGTTTGCAATTGCATAATAATACTGTTGTGACTCTGAAAAATCTGCGCCAAGATCGCGGAGGCCAACGAGTTTTCTCAGAAAAACACAGAACTAGTGTATTTATCTGGGAGGACGTCTCCAGCGTCGAGGATGCGCTTTAGCTGACCGAACGCTTTGTGTAAATCGATGAGAGAGTTAGCGGTTTCGGGTTTTGTCAAGGATAATATCGTCAATAGGCCCGTGAGGGGGGGTTGCTTTTCCTTTCACAGGCCCGCCGAATAGACGCGATCGGAGCTGTGATAGATCAGCACGACAAATATGTACAATGTCGGCTAAAGTGCTTGTGACGCCCTTCGTCCGTTATTGCGCGAGGTCGGACATGGTCAGACCTCCAACATATAGGCGTCAACTTCGCCCACTGGCACTGACAGCCGTAAGACAGGATACTCCGCGGCTGGAGGCGATGTACGATATATAATGATGGCGTCCATATGAAATCGTGCACGCCTATGTCGTACTATGGATCAGAGTTCCTTCGCCGACCAGACCCTCACGCACTGTTAAAGGCAGGAAAGTAGACGTCCCTACGGTACGATTCAACTGACGGGGCGCATCGGACTCATATTGAGATACGTGTCTACATTTTGCGTCCGTTGCCTCAAACGGCACGAGCAAACTTCGAGTGCCTTCAGCGGCACGACTATGCTCGAGTTACTATCGCTAAATCGCGGGCCTGACTATGTTGTCTCTTTTTATGGTTCCAGTATCTCCACCCCTAACACACGGGCCTCAACATCCTGTTCTAGCCGTATTCCGGTTATCTGAGTAATGAAGTAGGTTTCAACCTTGAAACGTACCTCTACCTGCCCCCGTTTCATCAAGGAGGCGTGCTAAGTTATTGACTTTGAAGTCTACGGATCTAGTTCACGTGCAGTCACGACGTACGAGTATTCTGCTGTTAAATTATTTTGGATATGGGATACATGCAATTTGCGACGAGACTACGAGTTTGTCGCTACTCTTCGTTTGTTTGTTATGTTGAAGCCTAAATCTATTCGATGCTAGTGGGCGAGGGGAGAAATTGCGGAACTTCGTTCACGATAAAATCGAAGGCACGCACCGTACCGTAGCGAAGAGAGGTTCATGCTATATGGCCCCGGATCCGAGTTAAGAAAGGGAAGAAGCTGAAGAAGTTCAACAACACAGTAGAAGGGACGAAAACAAAAATAACTCAGCGCACCTCTTTCAGGAAGTCGCCATTACTGCAGAGCAGTCAGCTCGCCACCGTAAGCATCAGCGGGTGCTGATGAAGGATGGACAATCGTTCAGCACAACAGCCCGTGGAGTACATCTACCCCGTGTGTGTGCATCGTTCTGAGATGACCAAGCAATGGTCACGCCCACCCTGGTCGCCCTTCTTCGTTTCTTCATGTCAACCCCATAGTCTCTTTTCGTCCAATATTTTCTCTACAAGTGTTCTTCACAATCATTTGGTGCCACCATTTTATGTCTTGTCACAGAGACCCGAGCCTTCACGTGCATCTATATTTCTAACCCAGACTAGCTGTTCATGCAAAATACGGTGGACGCGGTTACTCCACCTTCAAGCGGACGTGTCTTGTTTGGTGGAAAATTTGGGAACAGTAACTTCCAGAAGGGCTTCCGGCTCTTATCGTTCGTTTACCTTTTGTGGTTTGCGCTGGTGTGATATCTCGCTGTTCTTGCTGAGTGTAGCGTCATCGCTTGATGCAGAGCGCTTGTCACGTTTGTTTCCATTTCAAGAAAGGACATGACCCGTTGGAGCCCGATCACGTGTACTGATAGAGCAAAAGTCCCCGGTAACTGGGTGACAAAGGCAGCGGCTTCAGTAGCCACCATTCTGTGGCAACACACAAGAGGAGGCACAGTTGCCACGATCCCTACCGTCGTGGTGCATGTCCTGCCTGTGCACCCACCGCCACGGTGGGGGTAGGGGTCTGCTCAAATACACAGTTATTCAAACGCGTAAACAGTGTACCGATGTGCCGCATTGGTGGGGCTGACGGAGTTGTGGGTGCCACTACATGCGCCAACACTTAGACCGAGTACTGTGTGAGCTGTGCTAGAGCGAGTCACAACCACGAGTCCACCGCTTGACTTGAATTGATGATAAGCGTGAGAAACCATTGCCGGGATTGTACATCGATAACGGTACGGCGAGGTTTGCGCGGATGATGCCTACACTCCGAACGTGTCGCCATCGCATACCGGCGTGGAAGCTACCACGGCATCCTGGAAAGGAAATACGGCTTATGGTTGAATTTGTGGTAAGGGGTGCGGTTGGCGCAGGGTCTAGTTGGGAGACGTCGAAGACGGATAGCCAGGCTGATCTTGCAACGAGGAGGGCCACCTAGTAGTAAACGGAGTCGATAATTTCTCGGGGGCGACAGCTACACCGTTCGGATTGGGTTTAAAAGCTACTGTAAATACACTAGACGGGAGACAAAACGAGCTTTCAGCGAAGCTCGTCGCTCAGAATCCCGCGGCTTCTTTCCGGATTAACCACTCAGCGTCCGGATGACGGCGGCCAGCACCTCGTCGTGGTTTACGTCTCCACCAACGATTGCTCGAAAGCGTAGACAACCCCTACCTGAGCCGGACGTAAAGGGTAAAATCGGCGTTCCACAACTGACTTAAGACAAGCTGTCAACACGGGTAGATGATCATATTGCAGGAGAAACGGTAGTGACGTACATGGCCGGAGTTGGGGAGCAGAGCAGCCAGCTGTGTGGCCTGCCGACGAGCAACTGTGGTACGGCCTTCGTCCGAGCCTGGCAGTTCCTGGATGACCTGGTCTTTTCATTTCATAGGCGAGTTTGCCGCAGTCATGGTCCTACCTGTGTCGTCGGGAAATGGCAACCGTCAAGGAGCACTTTATCGAGGGATTGGCTATGACGTATCTTCGAAAGCGACGGGACGTCGTGGTTGTGGATGTGGTCGGCTCGGGCAACGCGCCCTCAGAACAGAGCAAGAAAAAAATAATCAAATTCTTAACCACATACATGGACGTGCTGCAACAGCGGCTGTATCGCGAAAACACGGCATCGGCGCTTTACGCAATCGCTATGACGGTTGTGGGTCGCAAGTACGGGGGAGGCGCGCCGTGCGCCAGTGTAGTCGCAGTTCATGGGGGTCACTAAGGCGTTGCTGAAACTAGAGCAGCCGGGCAATCGAGTGTCGGTCTACACACGAATATCAGAGGCATATTGTATTGCCGTTAGAGTAGTGAATGTGGGCTGATTCGCAGGCTGAATTGCTAGCATCACTGCTCCGGCTAAGATTAGGTTGGAAGCGGGGAAGCTAGACCTGGAGCGTCCAAGTACTGTAGTTACACGCGGCAGGCGTTCGGAAACGGTCCGAAAACGATGGCTCAGAGCTGTAAGCCACGGAAGAACCCATGGGTATATGTTGCCGAGTGGGCGGCGTAGGCGTTTCGACAACATACGCGCATGCTCGTGAATACGGCAGGTGTTCGTTCGCCCGAGAACACTTACTCATATACAAGGAGGCAGAGTAGTTTACGCCCGTTTCGGCAATGTTCGGGCCCAATGAGTCACGAGCTCTCATTTGTTTTCCTTTTGTTGTCATTTTTATTTTCCAGCTCCCGGACAAACCGTATTCACGGGTGACGTCCCTCCCCCCCCGGTACGTTCCTTCATTTTCATCGCGCATGGGGTTCAGCAATCCCCTTACTTGTCAATTTTTTCATGTTGGTAACTCACGCTCTCGCGATTTACGCCAATTATGCAAGAAGCAATCCCTACCAGAAAAACAGGGTATCCCTTCACAATGCTAAGTCCTCAGGTTCGTGTCGTCGGTACACATGGGCCATTTCCGATCACTGCTTAAACACAAATGCTTTGCTTTCAACACACATCACCTGCCCCCGCTGATTCCTCGCCTCACAGGGCACGAGATGACGCCGAACCTTTGAGGCTATACGTCCCACTGCTCTGAGAGTGCTCGCTACGAAGTGTTAGGGTCTGTGATTCAGTTCTCGCTCGAGACATTGGAGCCTGATCCATGTCTGACCGTTTTTGAAAGACAGAGCATGGAAGAGGGCGACATAGCCGTTTTTTGTTACGGTTCTGGGGGTGGCGTCGACAGCGAAAATGTGTCCCGATCAACCACGAGCCTTGAAAAAAGTCAGCGACGGTCAGGCGTTTCTGTATGAAGAAACGTTTTGTCTACGTTGTTCTCTGAACGAGCCGGTTCTAGAGACCCCAAGGCATGCATGTAGAAAATGCATATAGAAACGTTTGCGCAAACACTTGGAGATCTGACTGCGTAGGGCCAGTAGCGAGTCACTTTTGACGCTAAAAGTTGATCCTATGCTGAAATTTACTTCGATTTAGACCATAATACTAGTCTTCTCGACACTGCAAGGGTACCTGTTGTCGCTGAGAGATCGTGTTAAGTTCGGCCCTGCCTTTGGCTCCGTGCGCGATTCATCGTACACATGGAAACAATCGTTGCTCTAGTCCTTCCTTTATTAGAAATGTTGTTTCTTCCCCGGGACCCTTCGACACTCCACATCAGCTAGATTTCGTCTAGGTATTGCTTGACACTGCCGAGGGCGTGCGCCACGGTGACACTGCCGAGGGCGTGCGCCACGGTTCTCAGGGCCGTCGTCAGTCGCCTGCCATGGGACACGGCTTAATATCTAACAGTTCCATTTTCCTACGAAATCAATGGCCCCAACCTTGCTCGGATCATATTTGGTTCGCCAAGTTGGACGTCGTCAAGAACAAAGGTGTTGGTGTCTGTTCGTCACTGCGGCGGCTGTTCCCGCTACAATCCACGAGTGTATTACACTGCCCCTCTGTCAGAGACCTGAAGCACACCCGTATTGGGTTTCTCGGGAGTACCTCTTTCCTTTGTACGGGCTGGTGGGTAAGTATACATATCTGCGCTCCGTGCGGTACACGTTTGCAAGACCCAGCGAAATCACTCCCTACATGAGCTACAGTCAAAGAAAGACCGAATCGTGATGCGTTCAACGTTGGAGTTTTGCCTTAATTTTTATGAAGCTCCGCACGTGAGGAGCTCCATAACTCACCCGAAAGCTGACTTCGGCAAAAAACAAAATGTGTTCCGGTGAATAACCGCATGACCCCAAGGATACAAAAACGTTATTTTTCCAAACAAGATTGGCATTCTGACGATTTTGGGTTCAGGGACCCCGTCAGTCAGAAACCACTCTCGCGGAAATGTGCTGCCTCTATCGTAGGACACGCGTCGTGTAAGTTCTAAAGCGGTTGGGAACCAACGTGAGGTGAGTTGCTTGTCTATTGGCCACCGGCACGCCGTCGTCGGCCGGTGAGCCGTTCGAGATTTATTTCCCCGACAGGGTTTAACCACGCCACACCCTCTGCGCTCCATAGGTCCTGCCGCTTCCCGGTGATGACGATACGCGGCAATCCGAGAGGAGCGATTCCAGCGTGGTCACCTTATCGTCGATTACATATTCGCCTGTGGTTGCACTCCAAAGACTTCTGTCGGGATGAAAACGTACTGTCTAACTTGTCGTAAACAATGTATCGGGAGCACCATTGGTCCGCACCGCCGTCGAGCGTGGACAGCAAGAACGGCTGATTTAGGTAAAGGTGTCCCAAGTCCAGGCCACCAATTGTTAGTTCCGGAGGGGCTAAGGAAAGCCTGGTCCCCGAACGAAGACAATATCGCCCTCCCCGCCCCCCCCCCCTAATATACATCGGAAAACGTGGCAACGTAAACAGATCGCTTGGCCTTTTCCTCTGCGCTGAGAATGTGCTCCATCGTCATGTACCTATTAGTAAGAGAAGGAAGAAACCCTCTTACAGACGTCGTACACAAGCAATGTCATCTGCTGGCATAACTGGATCTCCCGCATTCCTCACAGGCTTCACTTTAGCATTTTTTAGGTTTCGTCGGGCATGTACCTCTGATCCCATACATTTTTAGCGACGTGTCTGTAGTAATTTCCTGCATCAAACGAATGTGCTTGTGACAACAGCTGGTTTTATCCGTGAGCCTACAGCGAACTTCGCGGCACCCAGGCCCACCGTCTGGTGCGTTTGCAGGTCATTTCACTTATATCCGGTTTAACTGGATGTCCCGGCACGGATCTTTTTACATAATTCACCCCGGCTATAAGCTCATCTTCTGGCTATTTCAGAGCGCGGGGGCGGCAGGCACTCATCGCCCGATGCCACGGGTGCGTGTACACCGCGATATGGGACGTGTGCTGTGGGTCCTCCTGCCCATCTGATAATATATGAAGGACACAAAACCGTAAAACGTCGATTGAAATGGGAAACACGTACATTACGTCACGTAGAAGTGGAAGACTAGACAGTAGATAGAGCTCCGCCTCTTTCTGTTGGAGGGATCCGACATGGATTCTTCGATCGCAAACAACCAGTACTTCCAGATGAATCGAACCCAACTCGCCTCGGATATTCCGTACACAAAATGCGTGAGTACCCTTCGATACGACGCTAGAGTGGCCTCACGATCCTTTGACACTTGTGCTGTAGTCGACCGTGTTGGCTATATCCTGGCGAAGCCGAGATTCGGCGGGCACCAGATGGTGTGAAACTACTGCATCGACGAGCACTGCTGCTGCATCCCCGGGGAGCATGCTGGGTCAAACTCCCCATCACCACCGGGAATGCGATATCTTCCTTGGTGCACCAGGCAAGGGGTTTGAGAGTTCCTTGCGCGGCACCGCCGACCTATGCAGCATTTAGTATATTGGGTGTCGTCACGTTGCTGATAGGCAACGGGGCAATCATGCTAGTCGTGCTCAGTGGAGCGACGGCAGTGGTTGCATCGACCGTGGTGATTCTTGCCGCGATTTCGTCCACGTCCACCCCCTCCTCAGCTCAAAGTGGGATTGCTGTCATCATATGAGTTTCCGTTCGAGGCATGATTGTCATCACGGTTACTTCCTTCTACCGCTGTTTCTACGGGAGTTTGAACGTCCCTCGCGTACTGCCATATTCAGAGCTCTCTGGTACTACATTATTATCGCCTCGGCCGCACATTCGTACTTTAGCGAGTAGCCCTGAGACGAATTCGCATGTCATGCTAGGATGCTGCACGAGCTGCTATATTTTCGAAATTCAAGATACTGCCATCACGCTGGCTGTCACAAGCATTACGGCCCTCAGCGATTCGTATTCATCATCAGGAAGTGCCCTGCAGAATGCGCCTGTCTCGCGAGGGGGGACTACGATATCCCCGAGTGCTCCAAGTTCAAGAAAATTGTAGCGCAATTCCTGGATTACTCTAGCAGGATAGTACTTGTCCAGCGCGGGTACTTTCAAATTGGCGAGCTGATCGTGCAGATTCTGTATCCTCGACTCATCTTCAAGCTAGTATCTAGCCTCCAGTGTCATCACAGCACCATGACTATCGCTAAACTCCTCTGTTTCTATAGGAGCACACGCTGGCAAGACGCTGGGCCGCGACACTGCCATACCCCTCTTGGGAATCCACTGTCGCCAATAGTATTTGAGTGGATACAAGTTAGCGGCTGTTTTTTCTCGAAGCGCGGCCTCTCCTTAGTGAACTGCGTCCTTTGCAGCTGAGTGGCATCTTTCTTCAGGGCTGCAGGCGCAGTCCCGACGCCCGACATAACTTACTGAGCCCGTCCTCGTACATCAGCACATAGCCACCCCACAGTAGGGGTGTCCCAGACGTTCCTGAGCCCCTCGAATCAGGAGCTCAATATCTTACACAATACAATACTCGGAAGAAATACTATGGTGCCACCCGACCGGCGCTTGTTGTGTGCGCCAGTCTTCAAACGGATAAACGGGTATTTTTTTCATCCTAACAGGTAATTCTTCGCTTAAGGAGCTCAATGCGTCCGAAACATTCGGCCCAAAAAGTGCAACCCCTACCGTGGGGTGGCTCCAACACGCTGTGCTGAATCCAACCGGGGTACTGGTTGGGTTAGCAATGGAATGGCGAATACCCTTTTCGGAAAGGGAGGGACATGGTTGACTCTAAATCAACACAACGTGAGCTCATAAGCTGACAGCCCTGTACCAGTGGATGCAGTGGCTAGCACCAAGTAGAGGTTCGGGGAGAGTAAAAAAGGAGTGAATTGACATCTCACATCATAGGCGCGTCGGAGCTTCCTTTACTGACGGTTTCGTATTCAAGCAAGCCGCTGCACAATACAGTGAAGACCCAACATCCTATTGAGTCGTTCTTGCACTACATATGTTCTGGTCTATTCCGACCAGGCAGCGCGCCGTACGCCTCCCATCGCGCCGGTCCGTCAACCAGCGATGTCCGAACGACATTCTTCTTGTTTATTTTATTTAGTCTATTTAGTCTATTTCTCCGAGGCACATACGAAGCACAAGGTATACTCACGTTGTTCGGTCGGACTGAAACACCGGGTCCATCAAGTCAGCAATTATATCCTGTTTACTTCAACCGTGAAACGCTACGCCGCATTCTGATGACCCTCGCTTGTTGTCGATTATTATCTCACTCTATACAGATTTGTCCACTGCAATGACGCCAACTCCATGGCAGAAAACCGA
>JBBMHQ010081676.1:0-11556 GCA_037834295.1 Postelsia palmaeformis | reverse complement strand
CACCGATGGCGACCATCCAGAACCGTGAAGTTTGAACATGACGTCAAGTAGGTGCGACAGCAGAAGGTTCAAGAGGCGCAGGGAGCTGAATCGTTGGTCGGTGTCGAGGCGTGCGAGCAGTTGTGGGCTCGGGGGTGTAGGCTCCGGTGGGGGGTCTGTCGGTGGTGGGCACTCGTTGGCAACAGGGGCATTGTCGTGGAGGGCGTGTACTTTTAGGGTGTCATGGTCCAAGGGAAGGTGCTAGAGGCTGGGTAACGGTACTTGCACCAGAGGGGAAATGAACGTGCCCAGGAGGTCATATGGCTCGAGGTCGGTTGACCCTGACGGGGGGATAGTCTGGTTCACGTCGTAGACGAATATCACCGTGTCAGGAAGGGGGTCCTCACGGGGAAGCATGTTGACCATGTAGCTCCCGGTGAACGCTGGGACGCCTGACTGGCGCACCTGGTTGACCTCGACGAATCTTGATGTCGACGACAGCGAGATGGTGTTTGGTCCGGAAAAACGGAGGTGGAAGTTGTCGTCGGTGGAGCGGTCGTCGGGAATGAAGGCAGATGCCCCGTTAGGGTCGTGGTCTTGTAGGGCAAGTTCGCCGAGGATGGGCTGGGCGGGTTGGTCAGGAAGCGTGGTATACGAGCGTTGCTTGAAGCGCATTCAGCTGTCTCGCCCGAGGAGGACGGGGTGCTGCATGGTTCCTGCAGGAACGATGCAAGCCCACACTGCCAGTGCGGCCGTAGGGGTTGTGGTGAGAGAGTCCGAGTGCGTAAACTGTATGCTTAAGCGAATGGAGTCGTAGGTGGTGAGGGAAGCCGAAGTGCTCAAACCACCCCATAAACGGGGAGGTGCGTGTCGTATGCACGCTTCCGAGGCAGAACGGGATGCCGTCAGTTGATCCACCGCGGCTACGGTGATCGACGACTGGGGCGAACCCGTGTCGACCAGGGCGACGAGTCCACAGCGCTTATTGGCGGTGGGTCCACTATGCACTAGAACATTCGTCGTGAATGACGAATCGTCGACGGTTAGGATACCACCGACAAGATAAGAGCCTTGCTCAGGTATCGGTCGTTGGCAGGCAGTCCGACAGGTTGACGCTGGGGCGGAGACTGCAGAAACTGAGGGGAATTGGCTCACAGTGGTAGAGTCAGGGGTGAAGGGTGGCAGGAGGAGGACGAGCGAGAAGTTTGGCGTTGGTGGGGTATGTGAAGTGTCGCTGGTTTCGTGGATGCCATCGTGGGTGCGTGAAACTTGGGTGGAGTGGATCGGGGTGGTTGGTGGCCCGGGAGGGGTGGCAAGGGTGGTGGGCTGCGATCCGGGGCGTGGGCTACTGGAGGGGTAGGGGCCAAGGTGTTGGCGAAGGTCCATCAATATTCGGCCCGGCAGGTTTTGTCCGCGCAAACGCGATGGGTCGCAAGCGAAAAGGTGGTCGGCTTTGAAGCCGATGCCCCAGACAAGATCGTGCGGGCTGGCTTCGGCAAGGTGCATGTTGCCTGTGGCCGCGAGCGCTTGTTGCAGGCCCGGGTTGCACCGATACTTGTATAGGTTCGCCGAGTAAACGATGTTGTAACGGTGTCGTTCCCAGCACTCTCGATCGAAACCGGCAACGGTTCGACCAAAGGCTTTCTGTACGGCGGGGTCGGTAGTTGAGGGGATGCGGTGCTCTGTTGTGATGTCGCCAAGAAGGGCGGCCTTGTTCGCCATCATTATTTGTTGGGCGGAGTTGTATATGAAGCTGCCGTAATTGATGTCGCAAGGGTACCACAGCGAGAAGATGGACGAGGAATGTCAGAAAAATGGAAGTTGTCCCGGGGTCCCGTGGATCCGGGAGGTAGTGGGAGGTGGGTAGAAGGGCTATACCCCTGAAGCGGTGTCGGGGATGGAGGCAGATCCGAATGAACGGGACCTGCTGTGCTTCCCGAGCGCGCTGGGGATTCGATCGGCAGAGCCGAAGATCGGGGGGGGTCGACGGTGGTGCATGTGTGCGGGGCGGGGATACCCTGGGAGACCTTGTCTCCAGGTACTTGGTGAGCAGGAGGAAACTCGCTAGGAGGCGCCCTACCTGTTGTGGTCTGTGTCCTCGTGATGCCTGGGGCTTCTAAGGAGTACGAAACAGGCGGCTCAGGGCGGGTCTTGGTCGACGGTGGTCGCGAGTTGTCCGTCTTTACGACGGAACTGTTCCTCAAGCTCAGGGACAGCTGTGCGGTCAGCACGGCGGGAGCTGCACGGATCCCATCATTCGCGGGTCCGAGGCTTCCGCTCGTAGCGCGTACGTCTTGTGACGAGCGCGAATGGAGCCGCCGGGACAGGATCGGGGCGGTCTCATGGCGCGATGGCCCGGGGGTTGGGGCGATAAAATCTTGCTGTCGACCGGAACCGCTGGTAGCCGTAGACGTAGAGACATCCTCAAGGTTAGTAATATCTGTTGGAGCCTCGGCAATGGTCGGCAAACAGCGTTGCACATCGTGCAAAGACGTCGAGGAGAGCATTTCGGTTGGGCTCGGCGTCGTGGTTTCCTCTCGCCCACACCTCATAGCAATCCCTTGGGGAAAAGGATCAGAGCTTGAGTGAGTGGGTGGGACTGGATTGGGTTGGGGTTGGGGTAGGCAGGGGCCGTTGGCGCTCGTCGTACATGGTGTGCACAAACTCCGTGTGGGTCTCCCAAGCTCGCAGTTAGTGCCGTTGGTCGAAATGCGGCGGTTTCTCCACCACCGGCCTGTCAGTTGGCGCGGAAGATACCCGGCTGGCGATGGTTTGGCTTGTTGGAGTACCCCTGGCCGATTTGCATGTTTGCGGGGGGGGGCGGGTGTAGCAGCGGCTGAGCTCGCGGAGTGTACCGTCAACGTGGTTGAGGCCGCTGGGGCTGGCCTTGAGGCGGCCGAGGCGGGCTCGATCTGTGGTCACTGCCCCTGGTAGTGGTTGTAGCCGCCACCGTACGAGCGGCCATGGCTGTGGCGCCCGTTGAGAGAACGACCGTTGCCCGTTGTGAGAACGACGAGTTGTGGCCGCGTTGATGGCGGGATCTGTTGTTAGGGCGGTGGTTGTTTTTGTAGTTGTTGTTGTTGTTGATGTTGTAGTTGTGGCGGTTGGAGTTGGAGTCGACGATCCTCTCGAATTGTCCGCAGCGGTATGAGCGCATTCGTCGCTGCCACTGTCTATAAACATGGCCACCGTCGTGAAGTTGCCCAAGCGTCGGGTTCAGAATGCCCGATGTGTTGATGAAGGCTTGGTCGCATGTATTCATGCTGTGGTCGGTCCCGTTGCAGTTGAGGTAGTGCCCACCGTAGGCGCGGAGAGTTTGGGCGCGGGCCGAGCTCGTGAGGAGTGGAGTCCCGCCGTTCAGAGAGGGGGAGAGTGTTATAAGGATTACCCTGGGCTGGGTAATCGATCGCTCGTTTACCCCTATAGCTCAGTAGGTAACACCTTCACATTTGACGTCGCCTAGGATACGTGTTCGAACCTCACTACGAGCGTTTACTTCTAGAAATGCTTGCGCGTGCCTGAAAACACATTTCCCTGGTTCCCCAGGTAATGAAACAAAGCGGGTAGGTCAGCGTACAGACGTGTGCATATGGTCCTGACGCCCGAAAGATCCCGCCGTTTAAAGGGGGGGAGAGTGCTATAAGTATAACCCTGGGCTGGGTAATCGATCGCTCGTTTACCCCTATAGCTCAGAGGTAACCCCTTTACAATGTGCAAAATATACCGTTGGTATCAATTCGGCTGCCGAGGCCCAGGATTCCGCATGGACCCAAACACGTTTTGTTTATAGGGACCGAACGAATGGCCACGAACAGTCTTGTTCCGTTCCGCTCGCTCCCATTCTCTTTGGTGGAAATTGAGACACGCCCCGAAGAAACAAGATTGATCGATAGGCTCCAGTGAGTGGCATTTGCTGATGGTAAATGCTAACCTGCGAGTACCAGCTACCACAGCTTGTTGCTCTCGAGAGGTTCGTGCAGCAAAAAAATTATCGGCCTCCTATTACTCCGCGCGAGCGCGTGCGCTCCTACATCGTAAACTTGTCCCCCAGACATTTTCGATGCTGCAGACAATGCTCGCACTGCGACATCCTCGCGGCCAACTTGGAGACGGTCGGATTCATTCGTAATTTTTTATGATTCGACTTTCTTCCGACCACTCCAGGGGGGCGCTGATGATGACTTTAACGCGGTTGAAACGGGCTTGCTTCTTGTTCCATGGTCGTCGTATATCCTTTACCATACGAGCGGCCATTCATAGTCTTACGTGCGTGGTGGTGGTGGGGGGGGGGGGTCAGCGCCCACACGTACTTATTTATTTCGCGGCCTAGCTCGCTTTGCTTCATTTATCCAACAGATAGATGCATGAGACACGAGCTGAGACATCAAATACGGGAAACGACCCTCACACACGAATGACCCTTTCATCGGACAGCCTTTTCCTCATAATTTTCATATTGTATTCGCGCAATGTTTCTTGCTGACCTTCCTGGTTTGACTTATGAAATATATACAGAAACAAATATAAACTCGTTTGCTCTGGACGGTCGCTGTAAGGGCGTTTCGGCAGGCTTTCGAAAGATTTTCAGCCCTGATACGCCATAGCTTTGAACTTTTCGCGAGTAGGGGGACTTTGTATTTTTGTTTTGGAACAGATCCAGCAGGACTGCTAGTTTTCTGGCCAATGAAACGTTGATTACAGTTCCTTTGGCGCGATGAGACCGGCTGCAAGACGACATACGACGCGGGTCAGTGGATTTTTAGGCACGCGTGAACACACTGTCTTATAGACAGCTTACCACCCGTGTCACGCTGGTGCTAGGTCTTCGTATACCGCTGGGACACATACATGTAGATAGCATAGAACGCGCGTCACGCTGGTGCTGCCCCTTCGTATACAGCGTTGCCTCGTGCTGGTGTTGCTTTTGCTGGTACTCCTCCTGCTAGAAGTGCTGCTCCTGCCCGGCAGAGGCCATCGCCTGCTCCTGGTGGTACTGCTACTACAGAGTAGACGGCACCTGTTGCTGCTGCAGCTAGTGCTGCCTTCAATAAACCTACAAAAACTCCCCAAGGCTCCCCTGCCTCGCCTAATGGGAATGACTATCAGGCCTGGCCCTGTTATTGCAAATCTTGGAAGTCCATTTCGAAGAGAATCCCCTCGTCCAAGCCAGTGCCCAATCTCACTGCAAAGTGCAACCGCTGCAGCTGCCAGCTGTGGAGACACGTGTCATAGAAGGCTCCTGTAAATCTCGTGCCGCCATGGCGAGATCTTACTCTCCTATCAGTCTTGACTCCGTACCTGTGGTCCTTGAACTACAGCCATGCATAATACGAACACCCCCTGTAGTGACGCTTACTGAACAAAGGCGCCTATACCTCTGCCACGCTCTTCGCATGATATCTTGCCCCCGAACCAGCCCAGATACCGCTCCCATTCTCCTACCGAGCATTACCGTCGTCGCTAACCTCGGCTACGGTAGACCCCGTGGGGGCATCCCCGCCCCTCTCGCAAACGTACAAGACCTTCAGAGACTTGAGGTTGTTTATAGAAGTTCGTGAAATGTGTTGAAAACACCCTTTGTCAAATCGAGTTTTCACCTGCAACCACATATTTTTCGGGATCATTCACGCGCCATGCACCCTTGCCTTCAGACGGCGCTGGCTGCCAAATGTTCGACGTGGCATTTTTTCTACCCGCCACGTTGATGCGACTATACGACGCCACCGCTTATTGGGTAGCTCTAGCTTGTGGATCTGCTTGACGAAAGACAAAACGAAATCAAATTAGTATCACCCCGGTTGGTTCCTTACGGAAAATGCTCAATCAATACGGTACGTAGTCCTGACGAAAAAAATGAAACATCTAACGTTGCAGGATAGTCCTACGGGTGCTGTGCAAGTCGGTGTGGTTTCACCGCATCCCCTTAATACGACGTACCTGGTATGATTTCTCGCTCAACCAAACCGCACGGCAAGGCACTGTGGGATTTTCCGAAACAAACTTCCGCACCGCACTGCACTGCACCGCACCGCTCCGGACCGCAAAACAAGTTCCACAATGAACCTCAACGCTGGATTATCGGAAATGAAGGCCCGCACGTACCGCACCGCACCGCACCGCAAAACAAGATCCACAATGCAACCTCAACGTTGGATTGTCGAAAATGAAGGCCCGCACTCTATCTCACCGCAAGATCCGGGGTGAATCTGCAACGCAGGCGCTTCCTTCCGTAAGATGCGGATTGGCCTTATCCACCTGTAGACAAAGCCACCATGCACCGACCGTCGGATGCTGTGGGCCGTACAAAATATCACTGTTTCCACACGTACGTCGATTTTTTAGTAGGAATACTGCAGAAAATCCCAAGCCAACAGTGTTTCGAACGGTGCGGTCGCGTACGGTGTAACCCTACGTACCGTACACTGATTTTCGTTCAGCCATGCACCGTCAACCTCACGGTGAAGCAGTAACCAAGTGCTTGACGGAAACCCGCGTAGCAGCGCACCGCATGATTCTCGATAAAGTGAATCCGCGCAGGCCTGGCGTTTGAAATTTACTGTGAAAATCGCACCGCACCGCACCTGACTGCACCACACCGCACCTTGCGATTCCCTTAAAACATGCCTGGTATACCGCACCGAACCGCACCGTCTGATTCGAAAATCATAAAACCGCACCGCGCTGCTGGTTTACACCGTGAGGGCCAGCAGCGGTGTAGTATGTCTAGATATACATCGTGAAAGGCCTTGCTAACAACGCCCAGATCTTCCAGGGGCGGATTCATCCGTTTTAGAGTTTTGTTTGTACAGCACCGCACAAAAATTATAACACAGCACTTACACGTACAATACCAGGAAATGTTCGCTCGGAAAAACTGAAAACGGAAATGCAGGACGGGAAATTCCCGAGAAATTATCCGCAGCCCTGCTAGGGCCTCTGCGCTCCATGTGGGACTTGTTCGGTATATACAAGATCTTATCTCTGGTGTCCTTTCGCACCCAAGATCGCGCACCCTAACGTACCTCTTCCCCCCTCCCACAGCGAAACCGACATCTTGCACTACAGCAGTCCCTGCTCCTCGGTCACCCTGCGGCTACTACGCACGGTGGGTTGTACCTCGTAGCTCCTCCCCGTTCTAATACCTTGATTCCCCGAAGGGAGCAGATGAGCCTAGCGTCTGCACCGTAATATATGTACCTGGTAAATTTTCTGGCCACGACTCGTCGTGTACCTCTTTCGGATCCTCTCTCTCTCTTTCTCTCTCTCTCTCTCCCACTTTCTCTCTCTTCCTCTCTCTCCCTTTCTCTAACCCTCTCTCTCTGTGTCTCTTTCTCACACCACGGCAGGTACAGCAGTGTAGCCGGATCCAAGCTCACAACAGCAAAGTATCCGCAATTTTATACCTTTAGGCAGGCAGGCAGGCAGGCAGGATCAATAACTTGTTTCGAGTAAATCGGGATTCTGTGGAATATGCGGCCGGCGTGCTCGTGTTCAACACTCCTGGTAGGGCTATCGTTCGTTTGGCTGGAAGCGCACGCAGCATGGCCTGTCAAGAGCGTCGACCTGGCCAACGAAGGGGACGGCTGTGAGCAGATCAGGAGTAGTACTGTGTGCACGGTTCTTCTCGACTTTCCTTTCTTGGTTTCCTTGCGTTCGCTTGTTTTCGCCCAAGACGTGCTCCCTCACTGCTGATGCAGTCGCACGCCAAATCCAAGGTCACTTCTACAGCAGATCCTCCTGCCCTCTTGCCACTGCGTACAGTATATATCATGCATTTTTCATCGCGGAAAGGGCTTGTTTTTTTCTCTCGTAAATAGTCTACCCCCGTCAAATTGCGTGTGAAGTCAAGAAGGCTAGCTATCACTAGAAACAAACCACGTGCGGTGCTGGCATCCAGGTACAATACTGCTGTTCGAAGGTTACAAAACTATTGTTTTCTTTGTGCTGTCGGAGATACTAGTTTTTTTTTTTTTTTCTTCTCATCCCATTTATTATGTTCGCCCTTCTTCTCTCTCTCCCTCTCCAGTCGTAACTCGGATCCGGGGTCACTAAGTAAGCTCTTCTTCCTCCTCCCCACAACGGTACGTGCCTTGCATTTTTATCGCGAGAAGATTTCAGCATTTTCTTCCCTCGTCGACTTGCGTCGAATTCTGCCTCCCCACGCAACGAAGGCGCTCTCAGCAATTGGTACCTTTTTTCAGTATGGATGAAAAAATATGGATCCTTCAGTATCCGTATTAATTTTCCGACCGTCCTTATATTCCCACTCATAGCGAGTTGGTACCAAACACGGCGGTATCACACGGGTGATATTGGTAACACACCCTCTCAGACAGATTTCCCCTCCAATTTTTTGTTGGCAAAAAAGAGAGGCCGGGCGAAGCATCTGTACAAATAAAGGTCTTTACAATGTCCTTTTTAAGTCACTCTGGTGTTGTTTTGCGTCACGTCTGCGACCGACCCCCTTGTTCGGATAAATCCGCTGCGGAAATTTGGTTTAGGCCGGCGTGTATCATATGGCGTTCTATCGATACGGGTACCTACCAGTATGTTCCGATGCAAATCGACGAGCAGTGAGAATGCTGAACCTAACGATAACGCGCGATGCCAATAAAACAACGCACCACGGGGTGGGGTTAGGGGGCGACACGTGTGGGCATACATCCTTGTTCCAGAAGGACGCCGAGAGTACGTCGAGACCTTTGTTTCGGGTTGAGCTGGAAGCTAAAGAAGCGATCTTGTCGGGAAAATATCTATGCGTGGTATTGCCCAAACGGGTAAGCTATCATCCTGCCGGAGAAAAACGACGCGAGACGAGAGCTTTGTTCAGCCTAAAAGACGATATGATGAGTGTCTACTGCTGTGCTGGTGTGCGTAAAACGAAAGACGGTGAACGTTATGGCATCCAGTACAGCTTGCCGTGCCTGCTTTGATGTTATTATTAATATTAATAGTATAATAGTGCGTGAATTTGTTACCGTACGAGTACTGCTGTAGTACTATTAAATAGTACTATAAAGTAGCACGCGGAGGCGATGCACCATGCATTCATCTCGAAGTAAAGATTTTGATTTTTCGGTTGTTTCTGCTCTCCATATTTTGATTTTGTCCACTACCTGGTATTAGACTACTGCTGTACATGTATATTTTCTCATGTTCGGTATCTCCCACCTTCTTTGAGGCGTGTCTTCTTACCTCGTATCTTTTTTCTTGACCGAGATAGGAAATAAATGATAGCACGGGGGGCCATATATCGGTTCGACTGGCGCACCCTGCAGGCTTTTGCCTATATCAGATCTCCCTCTCGTTCGTATTGCTTCGTCCGCGCAGCGGATATCTGACCTTTCTGAGTACCTATGATTTCCGTCTGGCAGCCTTTCTGAAGTTCTTGCGTCTTTTGCGTCTTGTTTGTTTTCCATTTCAGATTTTTGTTGCTCTTGTTCTCTTGTCTTTGGTTCTTTTCTATTCCTGTCTTGCTTGTGTTGTTGTGTTGTCGTACCTGGTACGCCGGCATTTCACTCGCCCGATACTTGAATTTGCGATTTTTTTCTAAAGGTTTCCTCTGTCTCACAGTCTGTGACCACATAATCAGTACCAGTACAAGGTATCTCTCTAGGATAAATAATTAGTACGAGGTATCTCTCTAGGATAGGGAATCAGGACGGACACTGCGTGTACTGATGAAGCTGGGTACAAAGGACGATTTAATGTGCAGACAACAACAACAGTGTGTGTACTACCGCACTCGGAAACTCACGCTCTCTCCTCCGTCTGGTTTGGGATGTCTCCACAGACAGTATATATCCCAACCTCACTTCCGTAGCTTGCGACCACACAAATTCCTACTAAATATGTTTCCCCTGGTCTGCTCGTCCATGTGGGTCTCCGTATTCTGTTGTTATTGCTACCCAACCACATCAGTACACCCTTTATTATGTCCGTCGTGATTATTTATACATTTTGAGAGATACAATAAGCAGAACCTGGGTCACGGGCATTCGACAAGAGTCTACGACTGGAAATCTGGCTGAAGTGTTCTCGCAAGTAAGATGCAAGGCACGAACCGTAGTAGGGAGGGAGGGAGGGAGGGGATCCCGCTATTTCACCCCGGATCTAAGCTAATTTTCTTCCTTCCTGGTATACAGCAGGGAAATAAGGTCGCGTCGAAAAAAAAAACAATGTCATTGGAAAACAAAGTACAAGGTACCAAGTATCTTGGAAACAATTTTAAGAAAATAGATGTTCTTTGCGTCCTTATAGTGAATAAACGTGAAACATGATTCAAATATTTTTGAGTTTTAGACAACGCTACACGAATCACGATAACCAGCTGTGAACGGTACCTCCGACGATAGCAGACGAAGGCGAAGGAACGCGTCGGTGCGTGCGCACCACCGCCAACCTCTCTTTTTTTTTCGGGCGGCGCGGGCCGAGAAACCTCCGTTCTCAGGGTATCTTGTGTGGCAGGAAGAAGATCCAAATTGCATGACACCACGGGCGGAAGATCGACGGCGCTGGCTATGCATCTCTTGAGCGTTTCCTCCCGTTTTTGGGTGGACCACTTGGTTTTCGTTCGTTTGGGCGTATCGGCCCTGGGTAAATAGCTGGGATTGCGACAGTCATGACTGTTTTTAAGGCATCCCCGCCGGGGATCGCTGTTTTACAGAATGTAGGCGTGGGCGCGGCCGATGTCCCGCTAGCCTCGCGTTGTGGTTCACGTAGTATTGCCTTGGTGGTGGCCCTCAATGCAATCAAAAATGTTCCGGGATCTATGGAGGGGGCTGACCCACCGCCGACATACCGGCCCAAGTCGGGTCAACTGCTAAGTTGGGATTTCACTTACAGCGAAAAGAGCACCTCCTGCTGATTTTCGTCCAAATCAAATTCAATATACCTGGTACGCTAAAATCCAACTCGTTACTGTTGGTGCGTTTTCGGAGTAAGACCAACTATTTTAGGATTTTTTTCAAGCTCTCCGAACTGGGTTTTAAAGACCGAATATACGCGTTTTACTCGGTGGGAAAGGCCAATTACCGATAGGCTCCTCAAACCGCAGTCTGCTGCGAGCTTTCGTGAACAAACTTCCGTTTCTCCAGAGTCGTGGGCTATTTTTGAAGCAGCCAATCAGTTTTCTCTAGAGGGTCGGAAATAAGGCTGTTGGTGAGAACTGAGGCCAGCAATAATGGATCTTGGCAGATTTTTGATAAAAAAACATGATGTCCTCAGAACTGGGAATATGGACGAAGAGGCCGGCATTCGCGGTGGCTTGATGGGTAGTTCGCGCGCCCGTCAAGATCAATATCGGGGGTTCGAGCCCCACCGAGTGCATGCTCAAGGGCTTTTTCTCCCATAAAAAAATATGATCAGCGGAAAGTGCGAGTGCGTGAGTTAGCTACGGTCCGATGAAAATCGACGGGCCGTGCCGGTCGCCCCGGTAGACTAGTGAACAGCTTCAAATACCATTGGTACAGGTACCCAAGTTCAAATCCCGCCGTGGTGAACTTTATTTGAAAAAATAAAAAGGGACCAATTGCTGAGAGCGCCTTCGTTGCGTGGGTAGGCAGAATTCGACGCAAG
>JBBMHQ010081665.1:0-11557 GCA_037834295.1 Postelsia palmaeformis | reverse complement strand
CAGTCACTACCGCCTAGCTCTCCGATCTCGGCACGGCTTTCGACACGAGCAGCACAGGACGGTGCGCAAAAATAGCGAGCGTCTATCAGCCCCGAGCGTGTCTGAATCGGTTCCGTGTACGCGTCGCACCCCGAAAAAAGGAAAGCGAACAGACAGACAAAGTGCAGACGAAGTGCAGACGAAGTGCAGACGAAGTGCAGACGAAGTGCAGACAGACGAAGTGCATACCTCAATATTAAGGATTTGTTAAATAAAGCCACGCTCTGGCAGCTTTCAGAACAGTTTTTTGTCCGTGTATGGGTATACCCAGACGGGTATACACACGACCCATTAGGAAGAGCATCTGTTGATGCTCGAAGGGCTATCGCTTTCTCACATCAAAAGCTCCTCAATATAACCAACGCAAAACACGCATCCCTTCTCAAAACAGCTGACCTTTTTATGACGTTGTTCGTTTTGCCATGAAAGGCTAAATGGAATGCCTCGATTTTGAAGATCCAGTAGCGTACGACCAGGTTGCTCACGGGGCCCGGCGGACCACTATGCCATGTGGGCATAGTAGATACCATGTAGGACCTACGGTACACACAAAAACCTTCTTCATGTTTCTCTATTTTTACATTTTTACCAACAATATTCGGTCCTATTTACTGCTATTATAGTGTGTGTTCTTCACATTAAACCGTTCTTTCTACCCGAAAACATCCAGCACAACCAGTGTCCGTGCCGATTCTTCAATCCTAGAAGAGATACAAAAGTTCTGTGGTCACAAAGCTATATCACAGAGATACTGCGTTGCCACGTATGCAAGAAAAATCAACAATAGAAGAAACAAACTGCCGTCCCCCCCAAGGCCTGCAGGCCATATGACACGCACTTGAAAATATATATATATATCTGAAAAAAAAGAGGATAGGAGAAAATACACCACTACTAGTAATACTTGTAAGCAGAGCAGGACACAGAACCAATCGAAGGTAACGAAGGTGACTCTCGTAAAAGCTGGGCCCGGCAGACCGCTAGTAAAGATTACCCGGTGTACCGAACATTTTGCCATATCGCAAGAATTTCGACAAAGTCTAGTGTTTTTGACTCGAAAGGCCACGAACACCTGGTTTGTCTACTCTTCATCATATTTTAGAGCGTTCAACTGATTTTGACGAATTTTGAAGTAATCAGAAAGACCATACGTACACTGCACTGCTGTGCGCCTGTGCTGTTTTCTTCTGTGCCTATCATTAGTGTTCCTGCGGTCCCTCGGTTGCAACCTTGTGTATAAACTCTGCAATCTTACGTATATATATATATATATATATACGTATTTATGCTAGCATACGTACGCTGACTTCACTTTTTCTTCCTTGGGTGTACGTAATATATGTGCTTCAGTTTTGTTATGATGTGTACTTTGTTGTTTTTTCATATATATGGTGACCACAGGAGTCATATTTAATATTTACCGTGGGCACACAAACGGCAGTTCTTCTCACCTGTGTTGCACCCCCGACGAAAAAAGCAGAGTATTCTCGGAAGAATGAGAGAATGTGAGTTTTGTTCGTACGTAAGAAGTTTAGCTAATGAGATAAATGCGGTGTTCTCGGTAGCATGAATCGTACCACACCTTGTCTGGTGCGTAGCTGGAACCTACACGCAACAGCGCAGTGGAGCAGAGGCAAAGCTCCAGGTCCAAGGTGTTATACAGACTAGTTTGAGATGTCAGATGAGAGCAAGTCGCAGGAGGCCGAGGCCAACGCGGCTACTAGTTCGCGAAATGGGCAGGCTGCGTTATTTGCTGCGCAAACACAAGCGGAGGCGAATGTTCATGCTGGTGTAGCTCATGTGCAAGTGGAGGTCGACGCACGCCGTGCTGAACGAGCCGAGGCCGTGGCTCGCCAGGCTATCGACGCTGCTGCGGCCTATCGCCAGGCCATCGCTGCCGCTGCTGCTACTACTGCTGCGGCTGCTACTACGGCTACGGATGATCCTCCATCTATGCCGGCAGCTTCGGGGGGAGTGATGTCGACGGCTGACGTGCTGCTTTGGCAGAACCAGGTGGCTTCCGAATTTTCCCGCATAGATACGGAGATTCTCGGCGTCAAGTCTACATTAGACTACGTGCTCCTGTCTATTGCGGGCCTTCGGGACGCCGTCGCCGGCGCCGCGTCTAAGACCGCTGACGCCGAGGTCTTATTCCAGCAGTTTGTGGACAAATTTTCCGACCGGGAGCCTTCAGTGCGGGAAAGCGGGGACGCGAGGGAGCCTCATGTCCAGAAGTCACAGCTCACTGACGACACAGCAGTGTGGAAGAAAATGTCGTCGCGTAAGCACTGGCTTCTCCGGGGACGCTTGTCCCCGAACCTCGGCGAGTCGGCCGCGGACATTCAGTTGTTTGTGGGTGAGAGCGTCAGCGTTACGGCGGCGGTGGTGGCCCAGCTTTGCGCAGTCAGCGACTTTGATGTGGCCGCGTACGGTCCACGTGCCGACCGCTCGGTAGACCACCTGGTGTTTGTCGCGGACCGTCTGGACCTTTTGCGCCAAGCTCTTATCGTGGTTCTGACGGTTGGACTATCGGCTGACGTCGTAGACGACCGCGCGCGCCTGGACCAGCTGGAACCTGCCGACGCCTCCTTCACGTCCGCGGCTGCTGGCCTTCGCCGTCACACTTTCTTTCCGGCTCTGCGGCGCGGGCTGTGATGAGCGACATGATTAACGACGACATTCGCCTGTGGGTGAACGACCTTGTGCGGTTCGTCCAACAAGTTCGTCCTTTGACTGTTCCACCCCACTCCAACGCCGTCTTCGACGCGCCGCCGGCCCCCGCGTTCCAGCGTACACAAAACGTTTGCTCGTCCGATGGCGACGTTGTTAAGCTCGTTGAGAGCCTCCAAGGCTCACGCGACAATAGGGATGGGGCACCCAAGCGAGGCCAAAGCCTCGCCCCCGCCAAGACGGGCCCGACCAGAAAGAAGAGCGCCGCGCTGTTCAGGACGTTCGCGTCTACGGGCCAGTGCCGGCATTCCGACTGCAAATTCGTGCATGCGAATACCCCGGCCGACTCCTCCTCTCCTGCAGCTCTCCTCGGCGGCCGATCTGCTGCACCAGCTGGGGGAATGCACGGTAGCGCTGCACCAGCTGGGGGGATGCGCGGTAGCGCTGCACCAGCTGGGGGGTGCGCGGTAGTGCGGCGGCGTAGGCTAGCGGGTCGCGGGCTCTGGTGCTCTGCCCAGATGGTGGTCGCGGGGGGGCCGAAGGGGGTGGTGGCTCTGGTTCGGGATGAAGACACGGGCCCTTCCTGTGGGTTGGCTCAACACATGGGGGGACGGTGGCGGTGCGGGGCGGTGGCGGATCAGCGACGGCGCGTGTAGCTAGCGGTAGAGCGGGGATTCGGCCGGCCACCCGCGAACGAGCGGGGGGGTTGCGTAGGCGTGCGTTAGGAGCTCTGGCTGGCGATAGCGGCGTCGGGCGCGATCGTGTTCCTATGACTCCAGTTTATGTTCACTTCTCAGAGAAAGGTACGGGTGCGGGCGGGCGTGCGAGTTACTTGCCAGTTGACACGGTGTATGTGCAAGGTGCGGTCGGCGACGTGTGTCTGGATGCGTTGCGAGTAGATGAGGTAGATGCGTGGCGTGCCGCTCGGGGGGTAGTGGTGCAGGCGGTGTCTGAGAGAAGCTCAGTGAGCCTCGATCAGGTCGCATCACTCAGCTCCTTACTCTTGCGAAAGTGTAAAGGCAGTGTTCACTTTTTTCTATCCACCATCGGCTTCTCAATTTTCTCTCCGCATATTAACGTTGCCACCGTACAGCACTGGTTTGGTGAGATCAAGGAATTCCCCGTATTTCTTTGTTGCTTCGTGTACTGGCGCCGGGCGTGCGTGTCGGCGTTGCACGGGGGGGGAGTTTGACCACATAACTCGTTATGGTAATCACCCGGTCGTCGCCACATATGCTGGCTCTATCCAGAGTAAGATATGCGCAGGCATGGTGCACGGCCGAGCGGTAGTGTTTGAATTGCGTTGTGCAGACGAGGTTCAGGGTTCTCGCATTTCACCGCTGAGCGTCGTTCTCGAACCAAAATAAAGGATTATTCACGATCTTACGTTAGCGCGCGAGGGCGGTCGAATCAGTGTCAACGGTGACACTGACTTTGATTCCGCGCCACCGTGCGAGCTCGGCCACGTGCTTCGTGGTGTGCTGTCACGGGTTTTGTTTTTGATACAGACCCACGGTGGTCGCGCCCGAATCCCTTTATGCCGTGTGGACGCTTAAGACGCTTGTCGGCAGGTTTCGGTTGATCCGGCAGGTGGACCGAATTTTGAATACATTTTCGGTGATCACGTTGTTGTGGATTTGCGCTAGCAGTTTGGTTGGCGTAATAGCCCTGGTTTTTGGGGGTCGATGGCATCTGCGCTCGAGCATACTCACACCCACTCTACCTTTTAAGACGCTGACGTTTCCCAACAAGGGGCTGCTGCCGTTGCGCACGTCAAGCTCTCCCCGCCGCGGGGGGTTCAGGTCGTCGCTATCCCGCGTGGTTGTGGGCCCGTTCCTGGTTCAGGGCGCAACACCGGGAGCTATTTGCTTGTGAGTTACTACGTAGACGATGGCATTCTCGTCGAGTTGCAATGGTGGCCGGACGGCTGTCGTTGCTTGCGTGCTGTACAGTCGCTGGCGTCGAATCCTTTTCGCTTATTGGGCGAACGTGGTATTTCCGATCCACCCCTCTTGTCAGCCAAGACAATTACTAACTGGGACACGCAACTCGAAGTTCTGGGATGAATCATTGATACTGAGGCGCTCACGGTCACGTTGCCGTCCCATAAGCGTCTCAAGATGCACAATATCCTCGCGAAATGGCCCTCGTCTCGTGCATCTTCTTCTGCGAAGCAGATGTCGCAGCTCGTTGGTTTTCTCATGCACGTTTCCTCCGCTGTCCGTCCGGGGCGTTTTTTTGGTAGCCGCTTGTTAGCTTTGTTTGCTTTGCCGCGTATTGCCGCCGGAGCTGATTTCGATTGCCGTATGGCAAACCCCGGGTGGCGTCTCGCCCTGGGACCCGCGTTCCTTGGTGACCTCGAGTTCTGGCGGTGATTCGTTGAGAAGGGGTTGGATGCGCGCGGAGGAACCCTGTCGGCTCCGATGTATCATTTTCTTGAGCGCTCCCCTAGACGTAATCTGTTTTCGGATGCATCTAAAGCCGCTGTCGAAGGGTTTGTCTCGGAACGTGGGGTATATTGGCGATACGAGCTTGGCGCAGGGGAGCAGTCTCGATTTTGTGGATCGAATAAGTCCGTTGCAGATGAGAATGATATATCTATTAACATTGTAGAACTGCTGGGCATGGTAGTTTCTGCATGGGCTCTCGTATCTGCGTGTGATGAACGTCCGCTTGCTATGGGGGACTGTGTGTTGTTACGTGGTGACAACGAAGCAGCCGTCAAATGGGTGCGACGCTGTCGAGGGGGAAAAGAGCCGAAATCTGGCGTATTGATGCGTCTACTTGGGGTGCTCGAATTGTCCTCCGATTGGCACTTTGACGCGAAACACGTACGTGGAATTTTTAACGTGGCCGAGAATGGTATCTCACGATGAGACTGTGCCTCCGTCCTCGTTCAATTACGTGCTGTTCGACCCGACATTCCGTGGCAGGAGCAGGACCTAGGGGATGCGGGCACATCCCTATGTACTTCGGTGTTGGCCTCGATCTCATGCGAAATGCTGTTGCGACCTCGTCTGAACGCACTTATCAGGGGCTTTTTGGCGCATGGGTAGACTTTTGGGTACGTTGTGACATGCCTGTATTCCTAGAGCGTTGCGGAGACAGCATGACCAACGTGTGACACTTGTTCGAGTACGTAGCGTACGCCTGTTTTGAGTAATGCCCTCAAATGAGCCGCTCGTTCGCATGCAGACGCTGGTAACCAAGCAGTTGTATGTCGGCCTGTTTCATGAGAAAGATTGACCGCGGGCGAGAAATTGATACCTGCATGGCAGACGGGGGGTCACGTCTTGTGGCTTGCCCTCTGCGCTTCCTTTGTTTCTTATACTTGCGCATCGGAAACGTTTGCGGAAACTCGGTCGCGTGCGCACGAAACTTATTGTTTGCGACGGGCCGATGTAGCGTTTTTTCGCGGAAATGTTCAGCTAACCGTATCGCAGTGGTCCGCTACAGACCGCGTCGAGGGAAGGTTTCGTGAGTCGAAAGGGGAACAACTGCGGAAAGGGGCGGTGTTGACGCGCGTACATCGCGGTCCGGCGTTGCGCGTGGGCGACGGTGGTGGTGCTGTCGATCGCATGATCGAATTGATGTTTTGTTATCTATTTCTTCCCTCGTTGGCCCCCCTTGCCGCTTTTGGCGTTGGTAATGGCAGATGGTCTATGTGGACACAGAAGCAAGCGACGGCAGCTTCGCGAAAAGTGGTTGCGTTGGTGGGCGGGCGTGCGAAGGGGTATGCGTTGCGCTCTCTGAAGATTGGAGGCTCAACTCACTTGTCGGCGGGGGGGGCGACACCAGAGGTGTTGCAGCGTGAGGGCCGATGGGCATTCGATGCGTGCAAGACGTATGTTCGCAGTCACGGAAAGAATGCCTGTTGGGTAGCAGACGTAATGACCGAGGAAGGAATTAGCGGTGGGATTCAGCCAGGCCAGGGCACAGAGTGGGGCGAGTTAACTCAACTCGCTCTTAGATTTGAATAGGCAGAAGTGAAACTATGGAGAAGTGTGTTATCATATGCGTTCCCTATGGTAGTGCAAGTCCGGGGGGAAGGGGTCGTAAGAGTAAATCCGTACAAAGGGTCGTCTCTCTTTTGGGTCGATGGAGGCCGGCGTGGAGAGTTATTTGTCGCCAGTTGAGTTCGAAGTTGACTTGAGTATACGAATGTTAGCGCGGGGTTGCTGTCGGGGCAGCCCCGGGGGATCACCCCCTCTCCAACACCCCTTCTCCGGGCGGGGTGTTGCGCATTAATATAATACAACTTCGAAAGCAAAGTACAAATCAGAGTATCTCCGGAACAATGAGAGAACGTGGGTTTTGTACGCACGTAAGAAGTTTAGCCAATCAGATGAATGCGGTGTTATCGGTAGCATGAATCATAGGTCTTTTGTACACACACCTTGTCTGGTACGTAGCTGAAACCTACACGCGACAGCGCAGTGAAGCAGAGGCAAAGCTATAGATCAAAGGTGTGATCCAGACTAGCTTGAACTCCCCCCCACCCGCCCGTGCTTTTGAGGGGGTCAGTGGGGGAGGAGTTAAGTGGTCGCAGTAACTTGTGTGTTTGTTGCTGTTCGTTAGACGTACCCGTTGTGTTCGCTGGTGGTGCGACCAGGTGTCGTAGATTGCGCAAGTGGCGGCGGGGGCTAACCGCCTTGTTTGGCGTTTGTTTGGTTGGTGCAAGTGGGGTTTCTTTTGTCTCCCGACACATTCTTGCTCCTCGACACCATCCTAATATGTACCGGCGCCCCGGATATTATGCCGAGGGTTTACCTCTACCCCAGCTATTGTGCTAAAGGTCTTACAGAACTTAATAGTAATCCTGGTACGGGTATGGATGTCTTACAGAACTTATAGAAGTTCCGGGTTAGGGTATAAAACCCTTACAGAACTCACAGAAGTTCCGGGTATCATGGCACGGGCGTACAGAACTTACAGAAGCTCCGGGAAGGTACGAAAACGCTGTACCGGTACCCCGGGTAATGCGAAGCGGGGCGTACAGAGCTTGCAGAAGTTCCGGGTAAGGGAATGAAGGTCGTACAGAACTCGCAGGAGTTTTGGGTGCGGGTGTAAATATCTTACAGAACTGACAGAAGTCTTCTGTAGGGTATTTCCCGGGTAAATACCCCCGGGTGGTTCTGTAGGTACACTGCAGAACCTAACCTTGCAAAAATTGGTAGACCGAATATGAGCTCCTTGGTGTACCCCCGTGAGTGTGCCGAATTTACAGCACTTTTCGTGTCCTTCTTCGGGGCGGACCTTGTCGCTAAAAAGTTTGAAAATGTGGTGTTGGATGTTTGAATTATCGGTTTCTTGTTCTGTAGCTAAGTGTTTTTTTTCGGCTGTAGAACGAACAGGAGGAGCCCAGTAGCCTTCATACAAATGATACAGAAAGGGCAGAGAATCAGTTGTGGTTACAAAGCAGAGTACATGAGACCCTGGTTGGTATCTGACGCAGTACTTACGGACCAAGGTTTTCCCTGTTCGTACGCACCGCCCGTCTTGCCGTGATGTTGGCTTTATCACCACCAAGTTGGGGGGGGTTACAGTGGTTCGGTGCAACAGGGCATTGCTGAGACAGGCATCGAGAGGCCCAATAGACACTGGATTGGAGCCTAACGAGGGTGTTGTCTCCAAAAGGACTGTCAGGGAGGCTGACATGCGGAGCAAAGACAAGATGCATGCCGAGCTGTCAGTCAACCTCCAAATAGGGGCCCATGACTAGAAGTACCCCGGGAAACATGCCTCCAAAAAGTCAAACCTCAGACGGAATGGAACGCAGATAGTCGCACAAGCTTTCCCCTGTGCATGAGCATTCTAGAGACTCCGAACCCCACCCCAAGATTTCAGCACTTACTTGTCCTATCGAGCAACGGAGACAAGAGAAGAGGCGAGCATGGTCGAGCTACCAGGTATATCACAACCACCATGTGGGGGCCGACATGGTCGTAGGTCAGACCAGTTCCGTAGAGTTACGGATTGTGGTAAACGCAGGCAAAGAATGGATCCACGAAGGCCGCGAGTGTAAGTGGAACAGAGCATCACCATGGGTTGATATCGAGCTGTCTCCTAGCCAGCAAGCAAGGACCCCTACACAGAGAACAAGTCTGATTCAGTAGTACAGGAATATCGCTACTGCTACTACTGTAGAGGTGTAGCCTATCATCGAGTAGGCACACAGGACGCGGTTGTTTGTGGAGAAAGCTCTTTTATCAGAACAACGACGAAGAGAGGCGACAACAACGAGCGAGAGGGCATACAGCAGTTACTATACCGCAGTAGACTAGACTTCAGCGGGTGAGTGTCCATTCTGATTTCCCTCCCTTCCTCCCTCCTGTTTCCTGAACGGATGGTTGAAAGGGGAGAAAGGCGTAGACTAGTTGTGGGCGAGTCTTTCCTCTGGGAGGCGTGTCAGTTGCGTTTTTTTTAGGCGGAGGCACGTGGTGAGCGGAATACAGGGTGCAGGCGGCTGGAGGTTTTTCACGCGATTATTTCGTGAAGCGGGGACCAAATCGAATGGACATGACAGATATACGAAGGTACTGCAAGTTACAGATGGCATTTTCTGTTTGGAGGAGTGAAATTCTTAAAATTGATTCGCCTGGCTGCGACAATGCAAGTAGAGGTAAAATGCCGACGAAAACACCCAGTTGCGCTCCGTACAGCGGCGGTAGTGGTACACGACATGCAAGCTTCACCAAAAAAATTAAAGATGCATGGTATGTATTCATACACTGCTGTAGAAAGTTGATGAGACGTTAACCGTTGAGTGACTTCGTCGTGTACACGCGATGCCTGGAAATCGCTGAGGATCGTATCCCGAGTTATCAGGGTGTCACACGAAACAGAAGTAAGTGACCACCACTGCAGATCCAGCAAAATACAATATTCGGGAACCACATTACACTCAAATTCATGTAGAACTCAACCGTTGCCAAACAAGAAATCTAACCCAGCACTTGCCCTCCTATCACCTCTCATCTAGCAAGATAAGCTTCGCCGCGGCGGGTTGACGCCCCCCTTGGCTCCGCGTATGCCCGCCCGTAATGACCGGAGATGTAGGCAGAGCGTGGAAAAGAGTACTGCCACGGGGTACATATATAATGAACCGCGTTGGAGTACGAGTATAAAAAAAGCCCGGGAAACAGATAGATGCAATGAACCAGAAACAAATATTGGCATGGGGTAATCGAAGAAAATGTTAGCACAGAGATGACCACAAAGAAGGCCAGAAAGGCGAAAAGCCGACCCAAAGGCTTCGAGCACACCACGAAAATGGGTCGCTCTCGTCTGATTCTTTCGCCGATTCCTTTCTCGGGCCTACTTCAGGGTGCCGATGCTTCCTACGTACTGGCGGCTGTTCGCACAACAGTGTTCAGATCAAGATTGGGGCATCTTGTATCCCTAGACAGGTTGCGTATACAGCAGGTACTCGTTGGTATTCACGTGTGTTATTTCAGAGATAATAATAGACCAGCTGTATATTTTCGTGCACGGGGAGACTGAGGGCAAGGCTCGTGCCTCGCTGGGAAAAAGTGTAACTTTCCGTAGGGGGGCGGAGTTTGTGGAGGCGGTCTGGAATTTGAAGAAGCTGGCAGAATCGTGAGATGCGGCGAGACCAGACAACAGCTGAAAGTGTCTAGTCACTAGAGCTGCTGTGGCTTAGACGGCAGGCAGCTGCGGCAACAGCGAGAGCTCGTAGACAATCTCGTGAGTAGCGTGCCCAAACAGTTGATCGACTTGCAGAGCGGCCCACCCGCAGCAGCAGGAGCAACATCAGCAGCAGCATCAACTTCAACCTCTTTTGCAGGTTCCCCAACTTCCCGGGGGCGCTTCCGCCGGCGGCCTGTTGGCCTTGTGGGCTGGCGGCGCCAGGGGAGGTCAGCCGTTGACAGCGCCGCAAGACGCTTCCCGACCCTGTTTCACGGTAAAGTTGGATGCCGAGAAAGAAAAGCAGTGAATTGAATCGTTTGAGACAGCGCTCCAGCAAGAGCCCGTGCGGCAAAGAGACAATGGGGTTCACGTACAGTAGTAGGAGCACATTGCAGTAGCAAGCCAGACCACTCGTCCCATCCACCTTCGCATGTTGGACACACCCACCTTTGACACACCCACCTTCCCGCCCTCAGCCACATTGAGCACGCACGTGGATTCTTATAGTCAGAAAAATTATGCTACCTAGCCTCGCACGATCTACCCCCGCCTCCGCCCCCCGCCGCATCATGCACGCACGGGGATCCCTATGGTCAGCGTACGCAGGGAGAGAGTAGATGATTTTTGAGCTCAAACAGCATGATTCGTTTGCATGTACAAATGAAGCAAGACATTTCACCGAATGAATAACATTGTCAGCCTCGCGGCGTGCATACACCAGCGGTAACCCAGAAGAAGGGAGCACTTGATAAAAGCGACTTCAAGCCTAAACAGAGAGCCAGATCATCCCACTTCTTCGCGGATTGGGACAGAAGTTGCGGAAGGTTGAGTACAGCAGACTTGGTGTGAGCAGAGGGTTATATTTCCTCCTTACGACCGAAACCGAGACAATGTCGGCGACGCGGAAGACTCACACTACAGCACAGAACAGCTTGAACAGGGGGCCAGTCCCACTTTCACGCGAATCGATACAGTGTCGATACCGCAGAAGGCTCAAATGAAGAGAGCCGTCTACCCATTTAGTACACAGAAGTCTCCACAGCAGCACAGACTTCACACCAAGTTTGGCAGAGAGAACAAGGGTGCGACCAGCCACCCCCGCATGTCCAACACACCCACCCTCCCGCCCTCCGCCAAATAAAAGTACGCACGTGGATTTCTATTGTCAGAACCACTGTGCAACACAGCCTTGCATGGG
>JBBMHQ010081654.1:0-11557 GCA_037834295.1 Postelsia palmaeformis | reverse complement strand
TAGCTAAATTCAATGAAAATTGACAAGCAGTGGGAATGCTAACCCTATGCGCGAAAAAAAAAATAAAGGCACGTACCGGGGGGGAAAAGGGTAAACATATGTCACCACGGCTTGTCCAGAAGGGCGTCGAGGCTAACACCTCCTACGAACTAGGCTGGAAGGTGGAAGTTTTGAAAAAAAAAAAAAAACGGTATCGGCAAGGACAGCAGAAATGGTAAGTTTCGGACCAGCCTGACAAACCTTTCGGTTACAGGCCAGATTATTGCTGTAGATTCCTGGCTCAGATTATTTTTGAATAACAGAAGATTGCAGTAAAAATCCACAGACCTCTAGAGTTTTTCGAGTCGGAATCACAAATGACGTGGGCGGCTGAGTCGCTTATAGTTTCACACGTTGGTCCACACAATCAACAGGTACGATATAAGTTCTCAGCGTATCGCTCCTGCAGAGTGCTCCAAGGATACTTGGCCGACGGTGCTGCTGTTGTGCCCGCTGGTTGGTAATGATCGATCGCGAGGCGAGCGTGAAAAAGTTATGGCGAGACTGGACACGTAACAAGTCAAGCCGACTTTTGAGCTAAAACGGCAGCCTTTGCCAGGGACAGAGCACCGTGTTCGATATCTCGCTTGCTGCAGAGCACAAATTGACAAAAAAACTAGTATGTCACCTGCGTCACCTATTCTTAGTCTGTGGAGCATACCCTAGCGGTTTGTCAAGCCAATCGATAGATAAAAACGTCGCGCGTGGTGTCAGTTGTGATTTCGAAATTATGCTTATTCTTTCCGCGGTTGAAAACACAATTTCAGCGGAGTTGGCTTCTGTGCACATGCGTCTGTCTGTGGATTGAATGAACGCAACGCTATGTTGCGTTCCACCGAAAAATAATAGGAAAAGGGGACCAAGTCCCGTTTACTTGAACTCCGATCCGTGCTCTGGCAAGCGAGATATCGACGGCAGTGTGTGTCTTCCCCTCGCCGTCAAAAGGCTGCCTTGCTGAAAAAGAGACGGTTTTGACCTCTTATTCCTTCGTGAATTGTTTTCGATCACGAACCAGATCGCTAACGAGATCGCAGAGCAGCAGCACTGCTAGACAATGGTCGCATGGAGCCAATGACGGTACGATCGGATTTCGGGTAGCATTCAAGGAATTAGCAAAGCACGAAATGTAAGGTTGCTCCAAAAATCTAAAGCAACCAGGAGCAACGCGCGGCTCTAGATCTTGACCCTCGCTTCGACCCCCAAAATCTAGAGGAGAGGCGTGGCGCAACATGGGCCCAGACTTTTCTTGAGCCATCCCACCGTAGGGGTGCACCAGAAGGTCCTGAGCCCCACACCATAGGAGCTCAATATCTCACCCGATAAAACTGGAAGCAAGAAGTGCCAGTAAGTCAGGGTGGTATAAACGCCGGTACCTTGAAGCGATTTGGTCTCGGAATCACTACAGTAGTGTCAGAAAGTCGAAACACTCGAAGGATTCCAAAGAGAACTAAATCTATATCAGGAGGAGGGAGTAGGAAGAGGATAAATAATGAACTCCGTATAGCACGTCCGTGATGAATTCATACGTACAACCATCCACAGTCGCAAGAAGTACCTACTCTCAATGCAGAGAAGTTGGAGACCATCGCCAAAAGGTAGGCGTATGCCATATAAAACCCGTAATACGCGCGATCGAAGTTAGTCAGAACGTCATAATCAGTACCGAGAGACTAGAAACGTCCGGACAGGCAGATGAATCTCGTATATGCAGAAACGTTTGTTGAAGGGAGATACAGTGAGAAACGTCTGGCGAAGGTAAGTGAATGGTGGCAGCGTCGACACGGTCCACTGCGCAAGTTGAAACGTCTGCCAAAGGCACGTGAAGTTTTGCAATATCGACAGTCCAGTACGCAGGTATATTTGGGTACCAAGCGGTGAACCTTTACTTCAGGTTAGACAGTCAAGCGCGCAGATATAAAGAGAGGGGCAACGTGGACAATCATCGTAGTGTTTGGGTAGTGTTGCCATGCATAGCCCCACAACTATGGACTGGCACACTCTGTAAAGTTTCAGTCGAATGTGAGGTGGTATGGTAGGACGATGGTAGCTTAGAGTGGAATCCACAGCGGTGCCGAAACAGGAAACGTGTATTTATTGTCAAAATGCAGATGGAGGCCTTCGAGAGGAGCCCTCCGACTAAGATAGATACAGGTGAGGCGGGAAGAGAAGCATTTTTCAACAGGTGAGTACATGCTCCGAGTGTTATACAGATGGGGCGCTGGGAGTTACAAGTCGTGAAGAATGTACGGGGGCCAGGTCCGCCGCTCTTCTCAACACCGTCCAAAGCCAGCACTACGGGAAGAAGGGGCGCTGCGACCGGGCCAACGGCGATGGACAAAGGAGGAATGCTGAAAAACGGCTGGACGAAGGCCACGATCACCGCTCTTCTTACCACCGTCGAAGGGCAATACCACGGAAAGGAGGGGCGCTGCAACATCGGGCCGACCGCGATGGATGAGAGAGGAATGCTGAAGAACGTCTGGACGAAAGTCAGGATTGCAGTTCTTCTCACCACCGTCTGGGGGCGAAACACTGAGGGAAGGAGAGGAGCTGCAATATCGAGTCGACGGCGAGGTGCGAAGATAAAAGGCGCACGGTCTGCTTCGGTTCATGATCGCAGTGCATACTAGAGAGGTGTTACGAACGCTGGGCAGACCGAACAGGAAAGCGCACGCGCTGTCGCCCGGCAAGTACTGGGGTGCTCGCTTTGTGCCGACGATGGGCATGCGTCGGACAGGGGGGGAGGGTGTAACAGTGAGTGGCGCCAGGATAGGAGGTCCACAGCGCTGCGACTGCCGTGACCAGCGCTGTGGGGAGGATAATTTGGCGCGAGATAACTGTCCTGATAAGTGTCACGCGTCGGCTCTATTCGATAGGCAGGGGGCAAGCTTTGGTTAGCTCTGGGCGGATTTTATGGGGGCAGGGAGGACCCCCGGTGTGGAAACGCCTTACCTTCCGTGTAAAGAACCAGTAACGAGGTGACGGAACAGCCCGGTGTTTACTATACACCACCAAGTGAAGAAAGAAAGTCAACGCCAAGTAATCTGTGATACCCGCCCTATCGATCCCAGCCCCTTGAGCCTTGTCTTGCCCGTCGTGCCCGTCATCGTGTCTGTGGTTCCTGTTGCCTTGGTCACTCTGACTGTTTCATCGATTCATTTTTTGCGTGACCAGATCATTTCTGCACGAAGGCACTTCTCGAACTCCCAACCAGCAGGTGAGCCGACCTCAGAGATCTAACGAGCGAGGGTTTTTTTTCAGCGTCTAAGAGCTGGACCCTGCTATAACACTCTGTAACTGCCTCTTGGGTGTCTTACCACGATCGATTCCCTTGTGTGGAGTAAAGGTTCTTCGCACAAATGATCTCACTCGACAACCCGCTGTGGGCAACCGCCAAATAAAAACAAAAACGGTACCCTGGTTGTCTGGCTCACGGAGCGAGGGGTATGTTTCACAGCGGCTTTGCCAAACGACGCCAACTCAGCACAGGGGGAGGGCGGAGAAAAGGCGATAATTCCCAGGAGAATGCCGCAACTGATCTGAGGAAGGGTGTATGCAGAAGACGTGGACATCTTTTCCAGGTCGAGGAACGGCGTTGCAAAAATGATGGCAGATATATTCGCCGAGTGTGGTTTGTTCGGATTGACAGCTTCGGAAGCTGAAACGGGACCATGTGCCTGATGACGAAACGAATGGACAGGGTCACTTTCGTTACTGATGCAGCCGGCCAGGTGTACCAACAAACCATCAAGTTTGTGTCCCTTGGAGCATCTGCGTGAAAGAGAATGCCGAATTTACTGCTGAAATCAACTGGCGCGTGCCCGTGTCCAACCTACGTTTCAGACAGTAGTATAGTTTGCCACTCTACGACCAGCCCACCGCACCGCTCCGGCTCAAAGTACGGATGCTCAAAGCCGAGATGTTGGAGACCATCCTATACGGGTGTGTCACGTGGAGCCCCACCGTGGCCTATCTCGCCATACTGCGGACAGCTCACCACCAATTGCTCCTCCGCTGCATCGGATGGAAAATAACATCTCGCAACAGCTACCACATGCCCTCATACGCAGACGCACTGGCCAGGACTGGCTGGGAGAACTTCGAGACGACGGTGCGGAAGCGGAGGATGTGTTTTGCGGGGTTCGTGGCTTGTATGGGTGACGAGAGACTACCCAAACAAATAATGCTTGGGGAACTGGAGGGGAAAAAATGTTACCTGGGGAAGCAAGAGCAGGACTGAATGGGCTGTCTCGAACGTGACCTAGGGTTGTTCAAGTTGCCCATCAAGAAGAAACAATGGACGCAGGCAGCGAATATATCGGGCAAGTGGTTGAGACGTGTTGAGGAAGCGACAGAGCATTACATGAAGCACTGGTTCGTTAAGGAGAAGGAGATTGTAACGAAACGACGAGCGCTTGAAGCACAAAATACAAAGCAACCTGAGACGCCGTAAGGGGAGGGAGAGAAGCCGCGTGGAAGGAGGCGTGGCAACAGCAGCTACGCCGGTTAAGAAAGTGAAGGCACCCTCCGGAATTTGGCTCTGGTCGGCTTTCTATTTAAAGCTGAGACTTCCAGTGACCTCTGTCTATTAATGCTGTGTTACGACCCCTGTTTTATTGGTGTACCGGGTATTTTCTTTTTTGTTTGTTGTGATGCCTTCTTCGCTGCCAAGTCGATGGTACACCCCCCCCGTACCCTGTCATTCTGCGTCGACTGCGTCGCCTTATTGCTATACACCTGTTGTGTGTGGCCCTTCGCTATTTTCCTGTTTATCCGCTTTTGTTGACGATTTGCTTCAGCTCCCTCTTGTTGGTCTGTCTATGTTATCTTTTTTTCGGTTGTGTTGTCCTTGACCAACCTAGCTGGACTTATGACTACGCGTTTTTTAATTTCGCTCTTTGTTTATACCCTCTTCTTGCCTTCTTGCCTTCCGTCTGGTATTTTTGCGACGTCCTCGTACCTGTATATATTGTAGGAGTAATCGTATCAGCATGTTTGCTTCTTTATTTATTATATATACATGTTTCTTCTTTCGGTCCCATCTCTCTCTTGTTTTTCTTGTTTTTCATTTGTTTTCTAGAGTGCACATATAATACCATGGGTATTTTCCTGGTATTATTTGGTTGCAAGTGATATTGGATGGTATACCACAGCTCGTTTGTGTCGTTTCCCTCGCGGACTGGTGTGATATTGCCTTGCGCACTTTTTCGTCTTCCTGGATTCCGAAAAAAAAACGTTATCCCTATTCCCAGTACGAATTTATTTAGTCACATTTTTGTGGATATCATGTCCCCTTCCCCTACTGCAATGTTTACATTTGCGGACTCGTGTCTCGTAGTGCTCTAGCAGCGTCTTTGTTTGAAAATATAACGCCACAGCATATCTGGCGTACGTATATCCATGTTCTGATGTTTTTCAATGAATCTGGTACAAGTACTACTGCCTGTACGAGTATGAGTATACGATAGCCAGTGTCGTGCTTACATCTTACAGGTACCGGTACATGAATGGTAGTAGAGGTCGATTACGTGACTTTGAACACTCCTAGAGAGGAGCGTCATCTGCAGATTATCAGCCGCAGAGTTATGGCAGCAACAACGGTAGCAGCCGCGTGTCTGGTGTCCCCTTGACGGCACTCAGATCTATGTTCCTTTTTTTTGTTTCATCTTTCTCCTGTTTTTCATCTCTCTCCTGTTTTTCTTGTTTCCCCTTTGCTTTTTTGCACTTGTTTGTTTTGTTCCCATCTAGATGGATTTTTGGGTCCAGCCTGTTTTATTACCACAGGCAGGAATTTAGGGAAGTGAGCTGATTAACATAATCATCATGGTACACTTTGTACGGCGTTCTATTAATAGTACATCGTCGACAATGTGCATGCTCGTTTCACAGGTTTGAATTGAAGTTCGTCACGATCGCCGTTGGGGGCATGATGCTTTCTATGGCTTGGATTGAGCCAGAGTGCTCATCCATGTCTGCCAACCATTGAACACAGATCCGAGAAAGTGAATCAGTGTAGCGCCTCACGGAGCAATTGAAAGCGCCACACCTGGGTTCCTCTCTGCGAAATGCAGTGTGGAGACACGATTTACCAAGCTAAAAGTGGACAGCCACCTCTGCTCAGGTTGATGCCTCAAAGCGTGTACATACACCGTTCGTATAATAATGATGTGCGCAAGTGGTCAAAGGCAAGTTGTATGGAAGCTCCCACAAGCCCCCAAGTATACACGCAATTGCCGACACGTACATAGTACGCTCTGTATTCAAAGCATCAATAGAAAACGCATACCAGGTCCATAGACCCTGTCATCTAGCAGGGGTCGAAACGGTAAAGCAGCAAATGTCTTGTCCCTTGCGTGTTTTCCCAATAGAGATACTCAGGTCGTCGTCGGCTGCTCTCAAAGTTTCTTGTGACGCAGCATAGAGTAGAACCACATTTTTTAGCCGCCAAGGTGAGGTGCGATCGTTTGCAGTGATCATCTGGTTATGCAATCGACAATGCATGATAGTATGAAAGTATACAGGGGTCACTCGTATACCAGGTATGACCGTCGGTCTAGCACACTAACGGGAGTGCACCAAGAAGCTCATATCCGGTCTGCCAAAATTTGGCTCGATGGAAGCGTTCGGAGCTAGAGCAGAAAAACGAAAAGTCCTCGTAAAAAAACGGTGGCAGACGTGCTTCCATTGGCTTTGTTGTCGGGACTTCTGGCAATATCAGATTATTTTGTGAGGAGTGCAACACAGGTGTATGGCCGCCTTGTGAGGGATTTGTGAGGTCGATCGCTCAGAAACCCTTCGTATTCATAAAACGAACACTATACATGAACCTACTGACTCTGCACCCTCATGCTATTAATACTAGTGGAGAGATAAATAAATGAGGCATGGTGGCCTCATGCCTACACACCGTAGGCCGTGTGCGTCTGGTCTGAAACAAGCGATATCTCGTCGCCTTCCAAATGCACCGCCTAAACCACAGCATCATGGAAATCACAGCAACTCAGCACGGCGTGCAATTAAATAAGTCTATGAGATAACCCAGGCTCGTCGCACGCATATATGGACCCCGGATTTGTCCAAATCGGCCACGTATAGCTCTCGCCATCAAGGATAGTGCGCAAAAGCAGGCAGAACTTTCCTACGCACGCAGACAGATTATTGAATAATAGGATCTTGCCCCCCGGTATACTCTCTCGGTCTTGCCTTATTGAAGACCATTGCGGAAAATTGCATAAAACGAGTCCATCACATTTTCCCAATGAAAAATAACCTTCAATTACGTAAATTCACCCGTATCTGTGGAATTTCCTACCGTGCACTACCTTGGTCACAGCTGAGCAAGCAGGAAGCTGGTTTTAGCCGCAAGACATGGATCCCTTATATTGGTATCGATTCACATCATTGCAGTCCTCTACACTATACCTACTTCATACCAGGTAAATGTCTACTACAGCTCTACTGCAGGATAGAGCCTTAAATCTTCTTGCTAGACCAGTACCTCCGGACCTTTGCTTTAATGTGGTCCGTCAAAAACAAGTAAGGACGAAGTCACTGTCGGCATCGGAATTTGAGGCGCACACTTACTTTCATGGTCCTGTGCCTGTTTTCTGCCGAACACGCGACGTATTAAGAGCGTGGTTGCTTATGGCTCCAACTGCACCGTTTGCGTTACGTTTTCCGTAAGAAACAGGTGAGTGCGATACCAGTTCCGACCTCTAACACAACAGATAACCTGTTCAACGTTTCTAAGCACTACACACATACTTGAGTCGTTGTCCAGCCCTTCTTGATATATAGAAAGCTGGCTTACTTTATATATGTGATATATTCAGCAAGGTTGTAAGCGGAACTTCGATGGCCTCTACCTGATGCTTGCTGCGACTGACGCTGACGCCGGTGAATATTACGGCCAAGATTGCTCCAACCGCCGCTTAAGCTCAGCAGCCACAGCGTTTCGCAAGGGGTCTTCTTGTGGCCGTCCACCTTGGATGCGGTTCGGGAAAATAGGTGGAAATAACACATTATTCGAACAACTTGCGGTTTGCTCTAATTCACCGCGGCTCTGGCCAAGGCATCCTCTAAAGTTGGCTACCCTTTTGTTGCGCTCTGACACTGGTGAAACACGACTATCGTCACAATACATATGGCAGGTACCGTGAAAAACATCTCCGTGTGTTTTGGTGAGGGAATTATTTTGGAGGAAATCGGGATAGACGAATATATATTTTTTGGGGTTAAGAGTTGGGAGCCATTACTTAGATGGCAGTACATCTTGAAGCAAAACATTACACAGAATGCTAGGGCGATCGTTATGCAGCAGCTATTTTACTTGGTTGTCAGAATAGATTTACCAGTGTTAATAGTCAAAAAGTCGATCCTGGGACCCCTGCCTATACCGTTGATTGTACCTAGTACACTACTGCAAAGGAAGGAAACATTATCTGAGTTCGAGTAAGCGAGGCCAAGACCCCGACGGCACACACGCACGCAGCAAGCAGCACGAGCAAAATGAAACGCCTCTCTGAATAAGCACAATGATAGATAGGTTCATGTGTGTGCACTGTGCACAGCTCTACAGTAGTATGTTTGTTTATATGTCAAGTCACGTGGACCGCAAATAAATACTCAGTTGCTATGGCCATTGCCTCACCGTCTTCGAGAATAGCTTGCAGACGATATGTGTCATGGCCCATCATATCCACTGCCAATCGAGCAGGATCTGATGTTCCCGCGCTCGCCATCGCCCGAGCATCCACTTCCGCCTCTCTTTCAAGTTCTGAAAAAAAAACTGCTTTTTTTTGTCGATGCTGCTCAACCTTCGAGTACGAAAAAAAACCGCACGGGTGAATCGAACTCTGGAATGACAAAAACGGTAGCAAGGCACTGCAGCGCTCAACAGGCCCTTCCAAGTGCACCCTAGCGAAATGTGATATTGACTCGCGAGTTCAGTAAGTAGGACATGATGGGGTCAATGGAACCACTTGTTCAGTGCAGCCTCATTACCCGCCCTCTTTCCGATCGCAAGAGGTGTACCTGACCGGCGAAGCGGACCACAGCGTGAGCTGGAAGCTTGAACAATCTGCTCCTTTAGCTGACGGGGTGGAGCTGATTGCTGTCGTGTGATGTGCATTATATGTACTCATCATCTGTCTAACGCCCATTGATCGAACACAAAAAAATGAGTTGGCGTAGTTTTCGAACCCTGAAAAATATTTTTGGTCGCGCAATTGTCTACATCCGTGGTACTGTCAAAATCAGCTTTTATCTCTCCCGATCCCCGCCTACCCCCCACACTGTTCTCCAAAAAACACCAAGACTCTGTTGTTGGGGTTACTTACTGCATGCCAGCAAGTAAAAAAGAAAAACGCTGTCGGCGCCGCTGAGACAAATTAGTTTTAAGATCAAGAAATTCCGGGATAATTTCTACCCACCATGAATACAACATGTCTCCGTCTGGCTGCGTGAGCTTCGTGTAGTCATTTCAAGTACTAACTGCAAAATAAACCCGGTACTATGACAGACGAAGCACCCACCAAAACGGCTCGAGGGACGGGACTGCAGACACTTGACACTCAAGAGTCATAAATTGTGCAATGTTGCTTGGTGTCGGCTACAGTACATGAAGCGACCGCCAACAGGATTTGGCTACGCGTTCCGCTCACCTTCTGAATGTGAAAGTCTTCTAAAGCCTCGGCGTCCATGTCAGGGAAGGAGTCTATGGAGAAACTGTTCAATCGATAAAGACGTAGCATTCCATAACTTTTCGGTCGGACCCTTGCGAAATGATGCATTCATTTTTATGGAGTATAGTTGGATATTTTTAATTGTTGCACGGCACGGAATCAATGCTACGGATATCCTCGAGGAGCCACCACACCGTTAAGAAGTGCACATACTTCATCCACACCCGTGTAGCCCTTGGCTGTGTGAAACCCTTGGGCTGTTTTTCGCGTTACCTCCGAGATGGGGTCTTGTAGCAGTCTTCCTTCTCCTCGATACTGTGAAGGCCTTGTGTTTGTATCACGCATTGGGGTCAACCAACATTCAGCACCTTCTCACGTCAAATTGTGATTGATTTAATAAAAAAATGCTACGTACAGGATTGCGCTTGTTGCCCATTAAGGCAAAGTATTGCTGAAAAAGGTCGCGTTCCGCCCTAGTAACTACTGCGAGGCCAAAGGGATACTCAAGGAACAGTGCGGCTTTTGCCCAGCACGATCAACAGTCAATATGTTGCTCGTCGTGCGCCAAATGCAAAAATGCGGAACAGCTAGAAAAAAACCCCTGTACACGTGCTTCATCGACCTGCAGAAAGTATACGACTCCGACGACCGAGAGCTGTTGTGGGTGGTGGTCACACGCTTCGGCGTAGAGTGATACTAACCGTTCTGCGCGAGTTTCACCGAGGCATGCGAGCTCGCGTGCGCATAGATGACGGTGAGCGCTTGGAATGGCGTAACGTCCCTCAGGGGCTGCGGAAAGGATGTGTGCTGTCACCGCTTCTGCTCAATGTCTTATTTGCTGCTGTGATACATGCCGTGCTGGTACGCTTCAGTGAAGACCAATGTATTTTGAGGAACTTGGTTCACCTCGGGGAGGACGGGGTAAATGTTTACCCATTGACATGCGTACGGAAGGCCGTATGGGGTATGCTGTATGCGGACGATGTAAGCATTGGGCCTAAGTCGCCAGAGGGTCTTGCGAAGATGATGGCCGTCATTGTGAACGTTTTCGAAGCAGCAGTCCTCATCGTTTCCGAAAAGAAAACGCAGACCATGCTGCTGCGGACGCCGAACCAGGCACCCCAGACCTCACCGCTCGTCATCGAAGTAGCGGGGCAGAGGTATACACAGACGATGCAGTTATTGCACCTGGGCGGCCTTGTCGTAGCGAGCGCTGACATGACGCCGGAGGCCACACGATGGACCCGGCTCGCATGGGCATGCTACAATCGATTCAAACGGGAGGTGTACGAAATGGAAGATGCCCCTTTCACTCTAAAAGTGCGCATGCTGAATAAAGGCCGAGGTGATGGAGACCCTACTGTACGGGTGTGTGACGTGGACGCTTGGCCAAGAGCACTTCGCTGAGCTCCGAATGGCACACCATAAACTCCTCCTACGAATCATTGGTTTCCAGCGCCGACAACGCACCGACCACTTCATGTCGTACGCTAAGGCCCTTAAACAGGCACAATGCGAGAGCGTTGAGACGACCATCCGCACACGACATCTCCTCTTTGCGGGGGGCGTACAACGGACGACCAATGAGCGGATGACCCGTCGGGTGATGTTTGAAACAATGGTTGGTGGGGAAAACCTGCGACCAGGCCGACCAGAGAATAACTGGGCCCAATGTCTAGCAGACAACCTCAGTGTTTTTCAAGCCTCCGAGGGGTCCACGGAAAGCTTCTCTCTGCTGTTCGGAGCGGAGACAGTATTATGGCCGAGGACGGCTACGAAGAGCGATAAGTAGTGCCGTGGGGTCCTCGAAGCGGCGGACTGTTTCATGGCGAGGT
>JBBMHQ010081643.1:0-11557 GCA_037834295.1 Postelsia palmaeformis | reverse complement strand
ATACGACGAGGTTGGCCGCCTGATCTCCTCCCTGCGGGACGGCGATGGTGCCAACGAAGTAACCATCCTCTTTAAGGGCCTCGAATAATACGTTGACAGAGTCCTTGATCGAGACGCCATCCACTGCCTGAAACGATTACATACATACATTCCGACGAAAAACATAGAGGGTGGGGTGACAATACCATGAGCGACAATACCATTTGGCAACTTCACACAGAACGAATAAAAGTATAGGATGTCACACGAGGGCATTGTCGAAAACATTCGGTGATGTATGACGAAGGTAGGCGACGCAAGCATGTGACACACAATTCGAAGAGAAGTTTGCCGCGCGCACGAGCAGCATCGTGGCAGACTCATCCCACGATAGGGGTTGCGCTCTTTGGCTTCAATGATTGAATTCCCCGAACGAGCAACCGCCTATGAGTCTGACACTATTACTATCTGGTAGCAGATTTGATCGAGGACAAGCCCAAATGCAGGCTAGTCGGGTAAGGTGAGAAAATGTGAGAGACATCATGTTTCGGGTGTGAGATATTGAGCTTCTGTCAGCCGTTCGGACAATAAGCCGCCATCCCTGTAAGGAACTGCCCCTACAGGGGCATTGGGCGGCACTAGCGTTGTTGTGTGTGTGCTCCTTTAGGCGGTTGGTGCTGGTGTGCGACATGTTTTCGCAGTTGTTCAGGCGGTTGTTGAAGCTGTACCCAAGGTCGATCAGCAGTTATATATAGTATAACCCATTCGGAATGGCGACATATTGACCAAATCAATGATGCCGTTGGTTTTGCCAACCGTCCGCGAGCAGCGGGAGCGCCTATAAATCGGATTGAACCCTGTTGCGCCTATGCCGTACGACTGCTATACGTTATCCCGGAATACAACACCCCCGCAACTACGCAGTGGCCGATGTTTGATAACTATTGTTCTGATGGTATTTTCCTCTCTCTAATGTCGCTGAAGAGTTGAGCTTTTGCCGTGGACACGCGAAAAGCAATCCGATGGTAAATAAAAGGTACACCCTCGGCATTTTAGGCCATCCAAACGATCTCTTCGATCACGGTCAGGCTGACAAGATATCGGACATGCACTTCCTCTACCCATCTGCCATACACGCAAACATATGGTACCAGAGCCCTCCGATCGTGAGAGCTCTGGAATTCAGCACGACGCACACAGTGAAGGTGGAGTAGCAATATTGATGGCCTGCGATAGGTGCAGTAAGGTGAGCAGTAAGATGAGCAGTAATGAGTTTTCAAGAACGAACAATGAAGCGCTGTAGGCGAGGGCAAACGTCTAAATCAGCGGCATTAGGTTGCAGCACCAGCCATTATCGACTACACCAAGCAGTCGGGGCTGCTACGTTCAAGAGCGCAGCCGAGCTTCAACCCTTGAGAGTGCACCATACGCTGTGCAAGCCGTATGGTGGTGCTTACACTGCTGCGGACGCCTCACTGGTTGTACGGTTCGGGGTCAGTTTGATGTACTGAATATTAGTATCAGCAGTTCAGCGACGCTCGATTGGCAGAGTGGCTACTCTATTGAATTGCAATTTTTCACGCTTACGACTTTTCGTATATCTGTTTACGTCGCAAGGAGAAACTTCATTTACGCTCCGAAAAACATATATCGAATAAGCCAATTTCGAGTGAGGTTCAGAGCCACTCACTCGCCCGAGCGGCCTAAGCGCGGTATTGCAACTAATGGCATCATACGCACCAGTCCGCTCGTCGTGGACAGTTGGGGAGGCGGCATTATAAATTCGTCATATTGTTGTGCTGGGTGGATCAACGGCTAAAGCCTTTTAGACGCGAAGATAGCCACCAAAGCACAAGAAAACGGGCGGAGCTACCAGGCGTCTACGCACGGACAACCTGAGCCCCACGAAGCTCAGGGAGGGACAGGTTGCGCCCGTGCTGCCCGAATCATATTGCTGCAAATACTCATGTCAACGCACGCGTCGTCACCTAATTACGCAGTGGCCGTTAGCCGTGCATTTCGTTGCTTTCAGCTTGACTGTCCTCTATTGCGGTTCGTGGGGTCTAGACATTCAATTAAGACTGGCCCTAACGTTACTAATATTCAGCTCTCAAGAGCCAGCTTCTGCCGAAGGCTACAGTTGCCAAGGGGCCGATCGAACTTACCTGCAACCTGTCGACGATTGGAGCAAAAACATCAGAGGCTTCGATTCTCCCGCAGTCTAGCGATATTTAGATAGGTGCTTCAAATGACACCTAGGGCAGGACTTGTCTGTCTTGCACAGCGGACGCCCCCCAATACGTTTAATATCGCATGTGAGAGCAAGGGGCCAAAATCGCAGCAATTTTCCGCATTTTAGCAGAGAGCCTGAGCTGCGTATTCAAGTATATACTTAAAGTGCCTTGGCTCAGCTTTTCCAAAGATAAACCCCACAATATGATTCACACCCTCCATCACCTCCGCCTAGGATTGTATTCACAATGAAGGTCTATTTAAAATGGGTCCTCTCGGAGTGAATGTGTGAGGTAAGTTTTGCGTGGAATAACATTCGCTATATGGGAACGTCGAACATGTTAGCACAGAAGGGGCAAGTTTGAAAACACCCGTATCGTCTGCAGGCAGCATCCTATATGCATACCCGATGCGAGGGCTTACCGCCTCCGTGAAGTGGAAATCCGTCACCCCGTCAAGAAGGAGCTCGGGGCCTCCTAGCCCATCAGTACCGAACAACCTGTTTGCTCTTGGAGTTTCCGAAAAATACGAACGGGGCGAGAGCACGGCGACAATAAAACGGGGAATAGGTTTCAACGGATTTTCTCGCGAATTCAATGCTCCTGTGTTGACGTCAGTTGCCCCGCTTTGTCCGTAAAGACGAGATTATACTCGTACTCTCACGATGTTCGACTGTGTGTATTAATAGTGTGTTCTGTTCTGTTCTGTTCTGCGGATCCTTCGGTTGTTAGCCACGATATACACGCGCGTGACGACCAGGCACCATTCTCCTCGCTACCACATCACCGTAAACATCGGTGTGCCAAGAAACAAAGCAAAAAATCATCGGACCATCATTGTCCCAACTTGTCGTGCGCTAAGAGATAACCGCAGGGTCGTCAGGGGGTCCTTACATGATGTGATCAGCGTCCGTGAAGCGCGAGCCAGCCAGAGGGCAGCCGGACACACGAAAGTCTTCGATAATGATGCCCTGGTACGCACAGTGGAGCAACAAAAGCGTGGGAGCAAAGAGCAAAGCCACAAAAACGCGCATGCACGAACCACGTGACTACCGTCAGGGAACTCGTTGAACCAATATCTATCCAGAACATTTGCCGCCGATCTTCTCGAACATCCCACGGCAAGGGGAATGAATTTCACAACAACCCCGAGCTCGGAGCAGACCACATAGCCGCATGCGCGAGGCTGACATGTGAGCGTACCTCAGAGTCTTTGATGTCGAGGCAGACGTTTCCTACTGTCCCCGCGGCGCCTACAGTCTCCCGGTTAGAGAAGACGAGCACCTGGGAAACCTGTCGATATCACATAACAAAACGTTTAGTGCGACGTATTCGTACCCTAATCAAATATTCAACCCCAGGTGAAGCGCAGTCTGTGAGGTTACACCGGAACCTTAATCGCAACCCCAAGTTTGAAGCATCCGCGCGACCTCTGCGTGCCTTCACATTGGTGCAGCCTTTACCAGATACAAGGCATATCGTACGGTGACCATCCGTCAATGAACAAGCAGCGGCACCCAACTTGATGTATACCTGGCAGCGACGACATTGCGACATCGTTCGAACCAATCATTCACGACCCTCCAATCGCTAGATACATACTGGTACTCACCAAGGCACCAGAAACACCGTCGGCGACGATAACTCCGTCTTCCCCGGTGCCGCTCCCGTGTACAATTAGGTCGGTAAAGGAAGGGGAGCTTTCCCTCCTCATTCCCACCAAGCTAATCCCACTTTTGAGGAACACCGGGCCATCCACATAGAATTCACCCGTTATCAGATTCACTTCAGGAGCCTAAAAAAAGATAATTTTGGACGGGAGCGGGAGGGGCAGGGTACTCGCATGGTCGGCGAGTCCACAGACGCTGCATACTGCTTTTGTCAATACCATATAATAAACGGTCGTCTTGTGCTTTAGAGCGTAAGAAAAGTGATTCTTGTGTTTACAGACAGGTTAGCTCATAATACGCACTGTAATAAATCAAATGTATGTGTGGGTTCCTGGTTGAAGTTTCTCCTGTAACGTCATGCCGCTCCCATCGACTCGATATATGTATTCAGCGTTCTGGGCGGAACCTGGCTAAGTGTATACAAACGCTTCACCTCGTCGTTCCCTGTGGCAATCCCGTCGCAGTCCCTGCCGTCGAAACTCTCTCCGATACCGCGGCAAATGGCTTCCATGATCTCCTTTTGGTCTCCGCTCCCGTCGCCGATGAAGTCTGGGACAACTCCCCACAATTCACTCGTAGTCGACACAACCTTAGCCGCCCGTCAAACAATATCCGAAAAAAGCACACGCGTCGAAAATGGAGGTGCGAACATTTATCGACAGGTTGGTACAGCATGCATATACTGTAGACAAGAGCGCATGCAAATAAGAAACGGCGGGAGGGCCATGGGGAGGCGGGATGACCATGGAAATTCCAATAGCGGGGGGGGTAAGGGTATCACCATACATTATAAACGCACGTGTGGACAAATGGCCGAGCGAAGGATGCGGAGTAGAGCCACAAGCTTGAAAAATGACTTTCTCTGGCTACACTTAAGGTATTTCTCCCTCCAATATCTCGTCGGTAGAATGCTGACTCTTCTAGGTTGTGGCACTACATCCTCAACATTTTTAATCGAAACCATGGACGCGTGGGAGGGCTCTACTCACCCACGTTGATCCTGGAGAATAGGGTTTGCCCAGGACTTGGCAGTCGCTGACCCGTAGTGTGGGGTAGTCCTCCCTGTCTGGGCCTTCTACAGCCACGATCTCCAGCCTGGAAAGCTTCACCCGCTCCGGGAGTACAAATTTCTCCCAGCGGCGGCGTCCCCCGGCACTAGTAAACCGCTGAATTACAAATCACGGCGGAGACAGCGAGGCAGCGCTCTGAGTGTGAAATAGTCAAGAACCAAGCACAGCGGTTGCCGAACAAACTTGTGCACCGCATGATACTCACAACTTGTCCTCGAAGTGCATTAATTTGATCCGGGCCGGTCTGTCGGTCAGTCTGTTTCCTGCTGTTTCAGTCATCTTCAAAGGGGTCTAAATGGGAATATTGTTTTCGCTATTTCGTGTATTCATACTTCAAAGTAAACTCACTGTGATACAACGATTGCTACCCATATCATTGAACTCCACAAGTTCCCTGCTATTAAAAACGAAAACTTCACACAAGCGGGACCCACGGCGAAACGCACACTCAAAGTACGTGAGCGGTTGACTCTGGTTCCCTTCATTCAGGTACAATGAGTGCATTCTTTTCTGTTGAACGCTGGCCGTTTCCTCTCTAAGTCTCACATGACGATAGCTCTGCAGGGTAACGCTTAGTGGAGGCAGATTTTCGGCCACTGGAACTCACATTACTCAAATACCTGATATTGCCAGCCTTTTGCGTTGATACGAGGGCCATAAATATGCCCGACCCTACAGCCAGCCCAATGATAAGTACAAACACCATCTGCAGTAGCGTCGTCGCTTGATACATGACACAATCATATCTCCTTACCGTGGAAACTTGCGTGTCGTCTTCGAGCTCGTAGCGGATGTCGAACGTAAAGGCCCTGTTCGGCGCAAACTTGATTCTGAGCGCCCAAATGCGGGCGGTCTGGCCTTTTCCGCCTAATCCAATGATACCCACACTGCCCACCTGACGCAGGTTGGACAGTAGATTCAGTTCTCAAAATAAGGTGCTGTCGCTTAGCGCAACATGTAAGAAACGTGACGGTGCTCCGATCTATATCGCTGCTGTAGGATGTACCGGAGTAGGCTGTATAAGCTCTTCATGCTTTGTTCGATTCAACCCTAGGTTACCATCGCCTCTCGTCTCGTGATATTGTTGAGATGCTGGTAGCACTTTGCGATATATCCATCGCATCTTATACAGTCGAAATGGGCCGCTCAACGAGGCGGGAGTCATCGCCATGGAAGGCTGTAGTCGTACAGCCATAGACCATGGCATCCCTTTTTTGTCCGAACGCACGCTAGCTGTTGTTTCTTTCCGACCAGGCAGAGCTTGTCCCCAGCAAGCTTAAAGCACCGTGCGATCTTCGACGAATAACACAAACGGTTAGCTGTATCCTGCGACGAGCCACCACTTCTTGGGCGGTGGGTTTCGGCAGCTTGTGGGTCACTTTTCGACTTTTGGTCGTCGGGATTGACCCCGAACTGGAATGAGTCGACCAATGGGTTTTCTTCGCATGATCGGCGTTGCCGAAACATATAAACCGAGAACCCATTATACCTCCACATAAAAAAAGTTCAAATACACGCGCATACTGGTTTGAATGCAAAAATCCGTAAATCTAGAGACAGAGTGGCAGTTTCACTCTTACTGTCAACCTTCTCGAGAAGGTACGCCCTACTAGTTCAATACCTGCAACCACGGTTTTGGTGACCCACTGCTGTGAAATAGTTCAGGAAAAAATGAGAGTGTGTGAATCAAGAAGATAGAGCCATGTTCCCAGTGCATGTCATCGTCGCAGGGCTTTCTGTAGAACACGGCTGACCGAACAAAACGACGTCTAAAGTGGAATAAACCGGACGGGGCGCAGTATAGGCAAAGCGAACCTACGCGTTCAACCCCACCTTCATCTAACGTCCAACCAGGCAGTTGGCCGAGAATGAACCCATACCGCCGGTGCCCTTTCATAGTGTGGGCACATTCATACTTGGTGTGTCAGTGTCAATATCAGGAGCATATATGGCTTGAAGTAACCTTTAGCAGCTGGTTGGTGAGGTGTTGTCGTGAGACATTATATCAAAGGTCCCGAACTACCGTATGTTTATACTTGCATTTTTGAGGTCGAAGCTGAACTTGGTCTTGAGTCCTTCAATGGGCTGCACTTCCTGCAACAAGCAGCTCAAATACGACGCAACAAGGGCAAACCCAACAACCAGGACAGCGGGGGGAGGAGGGGGGGAACGAACACAGACGCCCATCAGTGTGCCCATTTCTTCAAATACTGCACACAGGAAGGGCAGCACCTCGATCGCGTCATACACAAGCTTCCATGTCGTGGTACCTAGGAAGTGTAGTTGGGATGCATGTTATCATGGGGGTGCACGTATTTTTTCATGGGGCTCGTCACTTGTAGAGCTCTGTCATAGTTGACTAGGAAGTCGCCCATAAATGGCTCTGACAAAAAAGTGCGCTCAACTTCATGAGCCTTCGTATGCACGGTCTATACCGAAAATGAATGTAAAACAAACGGCATTGTGTACTTTATCACTCGAGAAGCCCCTCGGTCACAACTTGGATGGACGAAAAGTGGTGAAGTATTTCTGCAACCCTCTCGTGGCACGCTTTTCAACGAAATCCCTCACCTCAATCTTACTGTGGAGGTATAACATCCATCACACCAACTACTGCGATGGGCGGGTAAGTAGGCAGTACACACGCTTCCGGAGTCTCGGCTGTTTCACATTTTTTTCGTGGGGTAACCTGTCCCTTAAATAGAAACCTGAACGAAGGGCATCCAGCTTGAACACACGCTTTATGCCCAATTCACGACACTAATAGGAGTATTTATTTATGCCATGAGCTTAATCTACCCCGTTATTCCCAGAAGGAGACTTTAAATCGCGCCACTGATACGCATTGTACAACTCATGCATATCGTACAAATAATTCAAACCTATTAGTATTGTACAAATGACGAGTATAAGGCATACTGGTACTGCACAAACGATACAAATATTACAAGTTACTCACACCTCGAATAACGAGGCATTCCACGGTTCAGGTTAAGAATAGCCGTCAGCGAAAAAAACCGTGACTATCGTATATGTTGTTACAGTATCGTATTTGTAGGTGATACGGTAATATTGTGTTGGTACGTTACGGTATCGTTCGTTGATCGCTGTCTAACGAGATATTTGAGTGTTATGTTGCATCGCTTTTGAGGGCAGTGCTACTGTGTTGAGCTCAGCAGCCCGCGGCGCGTGAGTTAGTGTTATGGTGTTAGCTAAATCCCACATGTTATCGTAACACACGCCGTTAGGGGGGTAGTATGCATGGATTCGTGTCTTTCGTTAGGGGGGTATCATACACGCTCACTGTATCCCTAACATTATGTTTCCGTGTGAGCTCGCTCACGGATGTAGGTGCAACGCGCAACGTTATGTCAGGCAACAGTGTCGGATAGTTTGAAGCGAGTAACGCTACGTCAGGTCGGCAGCGAGTTTCCTTGTTTTCGTTGCGAACGTTGCGTAGATATAGCACATGATCAATCAATCGCTAACAACACCTTTGCCGTGTTAGCTCGTACGCGCAAATAGGTGTAGCATGCTACGTGAAGCAGTCTACGAGTTTTTGTCATCCTATCGTAACGTCGTATCGATTTTACACAACTATGCGAGTCCTGCAATGAAACACGCAGTAAATTAAGATAAAACGCACTATCTATATCGTCATCATTCTTGGGAGTAGCAACAAAACAACGGCGAATACTTGTAAATCAGGTATCGGTGCTACTGTATGATGTGTGTGTAATTTCGTTCACTTATACCCTGGTAGTCAGCACACTCTATGTGTGCTGAATGTGGCAGGTTATGACTTATGACCGAAAAACGATGATTTCCGTCATACCCTATATATGTCGTGAATCTCAATGGGTGCAAGCCTGTATGGTGAATCTCAGGCTGGTGGTGCCTGGTGAAGGCCAGGTATTCCTAACACTCAATGCGACTACCAGGTGTGCTGCACCTGAGTTGAACTGCATGGGGGTATTTTGGGACTCGGAAACACGGGACAGCTTCATGCTACTTCGCAACTCCGGTCACTCGTAATACATATAATGAGCCTAATAGTCCCAAACGGCAACACAGCGACCTGATGTTACACCAATGATAGGCCCAAAGGTAACGTTGGAAACATATGGCATGTACCGAAGAGTCTCAAATCGTAACATAATAACACCAAGAAGCAGCATTGCCAGGTCTAGCCGTAACGTGGTACCGCCGTAGTTTCACGTCCGTTTCATACTTATGGCACTCTTGGAAACGTAACATTTAGCTAGGATCATCAGACATACAGTAACATGCTAACTTAATGTTTCAGACTACCACACTTTTGAGTGACATCCTAACATTATGTTACATCGCGACCAGCGCCGATAAGAAGCCGAGCTGATGTTGGACGCTGCCCTACTTTATGTTGGAATAAGGGAAGCTCGACAAACGTTCGAAAAACAAAAGTGTTAGTTTATGTAATAAATGCTTATCGTTTTTGACGTTATGTTAGGGCGCGATACGTGACACTACACTGTGTTAGGGTGGTATGCCTTAAGCCTCCAATATCAGAACAATACGATATCAGGCTGGCGATTGACGGATTGTGATTACAATGCATGTTAGGGTGACGAAGTATGAGTTTGGATAGCTCCCAACGTTGTCAAGATGTTAGTGCACGTACCGATTACTGGGTACATCTTACAGTACCAGAGCCACCGAGATGGAAGAGAAACATAATATTAATGACTTGTAACGTCCAATGATTATCACGTAAAACTACGTACCGTGTTGCGCTATTGCTCCTTCACTGCTGACACTGGTAGGACGTTGTCATGCCGCTGAGTCAAGCCCCAGAACGTAGAGGAGTATTATCGGTGTGTTACGCTATCCGAGGTGGGAAATTATTTAAATTATCCCAGTCTTTCCTTACCGAACAGACCATACATACCATACACATAAAGATACTAGGTATCACACTGTCGCATAGCATTCACGAAATACATAGTATGAACAAACGAGTCAGAAAGCATATGCACCGGGTGCATGCCGTTGTTTTTCTGGCCACCGTTGGAGTACATTAATACTGTATAAGATAAAACACACTCGTCTCCTGGCATGAAACGTGTCTGAAACTCACAGCGCTGAACCCTGATTCTTGGTTGAGGTATCCCAATACAGGAGTTGACCGTGGGTTTTGCTTCTGTTCCAGGAGAACCATCTGTGCGTCACGTGATGTGCGCAGAAATATCAAAGGAAGAGGGATGGGAGGGGTGGTGTATCACAAGTTTGTCAGTGGTGCGTCCGCAGTGCTGTCGCGACGTTGTACATTATACGAACCACGGACAAATAGGTACTCGTTCCCACTTTAATATTAAGATTCTTGAGGGCAGATATGTTCACGATCTGTATGATCTAGCTCACGTTGTCGTGTAGAAACCGTAAAGCCTGAATAATCTTGAAGAAGTTCCTCAGTGGGACCTGTACTATGTAGAGTTTGTCGAACTTCTCTCAACGGCAGGCGAGAGACTAGGTATTCTCCAAAATCTAGATCATGATATGTGGAAGGAGGAGGTAGCTTAATTTCGAGGCGGCTGTCCGGTACCACATTGACGCTGAAAATGCGGCCAGCGAACGATTTTCCAAGTCATACGGGTATGTCGCAGCACCAACGTTCATGGAAACCATACCAAGCTCCCAAGCCCCTTTTTTAGTAGCTAATGTTGTTATTGCTAAGGAGAACCCGCGAATAAAAACAAGGCGTTCTCAACGAAATGCGAGCATGAGGCATCCAAGCAGTCTGAAGCATCACCGATAGCGAGTGAACGGTCGCCAGGACGTTCCACACAAACGGTATCCCCTTATAGCACAGGAGCGCGTACAGCGATAGCCTTTGTGACCCGAAAGTCGCGCGAAAACCGCGAGGTCGAATACATAACACCCATGCGCCAGGAGCATTTTACCCCCTTTGGGTGCTTGTGCAAATACCCTATCGGACGCATGCTTAGGGTACGGTTGCATCTATCATGACTCTCTTCAGACGGGGAGCCCCACCGATCAAAAGATTGAACCAAACGAAAATGTGCTTCCCCGTTGCCCCTACCTTGGCACGCCTCGACGGTCCGCTATCATGCCCAAATACCTTGGGAACGGTCCCCCATCATGCACGAACAAAGTCGCACCTTGGCGTTAGTAGTGCTCGATACCACACGTCGTACCTCTTTGATGCTAATCCAATCCGTTAGACTCCCAAACTTAGGCAAGATCCGGATGACGTCTGTCCAGGACGAAATGTCCCATGTCTGGAAGTCCGTGGTGTCCCCAGAAGAAATGCCTGACGGGATGATGTTCTGTTGGTGGGGTGCACCAGCAAGGGTCGGGATTAAAGTTTGTTTAATTCAACGTGGTGTGACATTCAACTCGTAGGACCAAATACAAGTTTATACTATAACTACGCCTATCGTGGTTAGAGATGGGCACTGGATACAACAAGAACCGATCAAACGCGGTTCTTGGGAACCCAGCAGGCGTGCGTGATCGCGACGTGCTACCGGATCGAGGAGCGTGCGGTTGTCGTACGGTTGTCGTGATGTTGCTAGGGCGTGCATCTGTGCAGCATGTTTCCCTCACA
>JBBMHQ010081642.1:0-24795 GCA_037834295.1 Postelsia palmaeformis | reverse complement strand
GAAGGGTGGGCATGACTATGATGTTGGAGGCAGACGCAGCATGTCGCTCTCGTCATTCCTGTTCAAACCTTTTTTTCGCGTTTGTCATGTTTTTGTTTTGTGAACAAACATACTGGCAATCTAGGCGATACCATGGTGCACCGCAACCGCAATACGCTGCCGTGCAATTTTTCCCCGTTTTCCGTTCCAGAGCACTTCCTGTACGGGTAGTCGAAAGCGTAAGCCCGCGTATTCGTCGTGATTTTGTAACGTCTGTTTTTGTAAAACTCGAATGATTCGAGGAAAAACTTGGTCTTGAGGCTGGGATGTGGGCGGTGTGTGGGCCGTGATTCGTCATGTTCAACACTTCCGAAAGCATCTGCTGTATCGATAAACATCGATAAACACGTAATTCTACGGAAAAGGCTGAATTTGTGTCGCTTGTACATTTTGGGATAACGCCAGGCCTGCAGCGAGGTTGAATACTCTCATCTAGGGTTGCTACCGCCTTGATCGTGCCGAGTCCGCGTAGTATACCTTGCTCAGAGAGTGACCACCCCTGATACATTTAGTGTGCCAGGTACTCACTGTACACGAGGCGTGATATGTACGAAGTACGGTTTTAGAGGATATCAGCAGTTAGGAAGGGGAAATGGTCCTCTGTTTTTCCCTCCTTTCTGTGTTTTCAAGTTGGGGGGGCGGGCAAATCTTGCAAACACCATGGCCAGCACCTTCCGATGTACCAGGTACCAGGTATCTCGGCACATGATTTCAGTGTCGACCACTAAGGCATCGCGCACGCGTGGGGTGTTGCCGATGTTATTGTTGCGTTTGGCGCCCCAAGTTGGCGGCGCTTTGTAAGCTTATTTAGCTGTGTGGTGAATGAAACAAGGCTCCCTGCCACGGCAGGTTGATCGCACTAATATATTGCCAGTGCGTCCCTCTCATCGTTTGCGGCGTGGTTCGCAAGGTCTTTTGCCCCTTGTCCCTCAGATATCTAATACTCGTATGTCCAACGGTTGTCCTGTCCTTCCGGCGATGACTATGATGAAAAATACAGAGAGATGCTCAGCAGCGTTCGCCAGGCGTGAGATCGTCGTTAGGATCTTCGTACGTTTCCTCTCGCCGCGCGTAGACCCAGATGGGTAGTAATAGTAATTCTCCGTCGTGGCCCAAACGTACATTCGGGAGTGGCGCTGGTATGGGCTTTCGACCGACGAATATAACCCTTTTCAGTGCTGCAGCCCCGTTTTGGGGATACATATCTCTGAGAATTTCAGCAGTTTGTCCCCAAAAGGAGACTGCAGTCTCGACAGCCCTAGAAGGATTAGCAACGACGATTTCAACACTCCTTTCCCTACAGTAGCTGGTCATGTATGCGACATGCGAAGGTGAGAAAGATAAACCACGAGGCCTTCCGAGGCTCCCACTGCCTGTGTTTCCGTAAAACTGGCGTAAAGTGGATGTCTGTAGCCCCAAAAAAACACAGGATATATCACGACGCACACTGAGTCCATTGCGATGTGCCCGGGGTCGGGATAACGTGCAGTTGTAGGAGGGGCGTGTTATCTCGCTGATTGCGTAGGAAGCCGTCAAGAGATCGTCTAGCCCTGCTATTATTAATCGTACGTACCAGTAGATAGAATCGCCAAGTTGCCATCCTCTTTTCTGACGAGGAACGGCGATCTGGTGTTTGAAACGTTCGTTTCTGAGAGTCCCCCATTTGGTTCTACGGTGTAAGAGTTTGTCTGCATCTATGTAGCTGAGTGAAGGGGGCTTGACAGGAATGGTCGACAAGTGCTAACGGCACAAGGCATCCCACGACTCCTTAGGTCACTCTGAAAATACTGGTAAGTAGTGCTGATATGAGTTCTTCTTTATTAGACCGCAGGCTACGGCAGTAGTTCGCGAGCATTTTTAGGCGCGAACTTCACTGGTTTTGATATGTGCTCAAATTGGTGTTGATGTTGGAGTAGTCCCAAAAGACACGATGATACTGTTTTATTCCGCCCGATTCAATTTTCGAAGTAACACAACCAAGCCCCAAGCCCACCACCACGCCACCACTACTACCACTGCTGTCAAAAGATTCCACACTACGGGAGGCCTTCACCGGTAACCTCTGGCCAGTGGCGGTCAGATCTCGTTCTGTTTGTGTGTTTTCGCCAAATCAAGTCATGTTCGTGTTGTGTGATCTTCTGCTGCCGCTGCAGTTTTTCGGTGCAGCAGCATGAGTGCATGCTTTCTCGTCAAGGTGGGGGCATCTCCTGCCCCGTGAATTTACAGCATGTATGTCGTTGTCATTGTCATTGTCATTGCCATTGTCATGTGTGCATTGTGGATGTAACGCGTCCGTCCGCGGTCGCCAAATGACAGTCGGCCAAGCCAAGCCGAGGAGGCGCAGAACTGATGCTGCGCTACTTACTGCACTGCAGTTGGATGTGTTTCATAGACCGCCCGTTTCGTACCTCATCCTTTCCCTCGAAGGACTGCAGAAGGCTTTACCCCCCTCGAACGTCAGCATATGATGCGAGAGGTTGTGTGGTTTGTGTTGTCTTCGGGTTTTGAGAACAGCGCCACGGCAAGGCCTGCTGCTGCTACTGCTGCTGCTGCTGCTGCTGCCATTTCGAAAACCTGTAGAATCGTCAACGAACCGTGCCCGCGTCCTCGGTAGGACGGAACGGCTGGGGGAGGGTATCATATACCTGCTACCTGGTAGTCGATAAGTCAAATCCAGCCGCTACGACCGCGGTCGTTTTTTGAATTTTAATTTGCAATCATCACCTCTACTTTCCAGCCTTACTCGTGGGAGGCTCCTTCTTCTGGACAAGCCGTAGTCACAGATGTCGTCCCTTCTCCCCCCGGTGCGTGCCTTCATTTTCTGTTGCGCATAGGGTTCAGCATTCCCATTGCTCGACGATTTACATCGAATGTAACTCAATTGCACTCTCGCGCTTTCCGCCAATCTTTTGTATGTATCGGAATAGTCCCTACGAGCATACATACACTCACTCGGTGAGAGACTTGAACCCACGATAACGATCTTGACAGGCACGCGGACCACCTACCAAGCCACCAGGGACGCTGGCAACCCCGCACATTATGTCGGGATATACGACGTCCGGCTGGGTACCCTCACCGCGTGAGGCTACAATGGCAAAACCCCGCCCGCGACAAGGGCAAATGCCCTACTGCGTGTCCTTCGACGTTAAGCAGCCGTAACGCGCACGAAATCATGGTGTACCCCAAGAGTACTGTAGCCCCGCGATCCTTTTTTTTATCGTGGTGCGGGGCAGAGCAACGGCCTACTGGTGCCAAAACGCCCCCCCGGCGGCGTCTTAATCCTGCTGGGACCGACTTCAGAGGGGGGGGGAAAGTTGACGATAAAAATGACGGTTTCAGCAACGGCCACTGCGTGATTTGGGGGAAGATACAATGGTCGGTGTCCGTGCCACGTGATTGAAGGCAAGGAGTCGTACAGCACGGGCGTATCATGACCGTACCCGAAAACCACTGCTGGGCGCTCGCTCCGCTCTATAGCCTTTATTTGTGGGAGGTTGACAACACCAGAGTAACTCCTAATTGTTTTGGTCGCTCTCGGGATCCCAAAGGTGTCAAGAGAGCTGTACCTCACTACATATTTACGTACGTACGTAAATGTTCCACCAAGAAACGTTCGATCTGTGTTGTTTGGCCGATTTTCCCTCACCTTCTACATGTCGCTGTTCTCAGGGAGTGCTGGTAGACTTGAGGTGGCCACGCACAAGGGGCTGCGGCATTTTTCGATCCTGTGCGAGACGTTGTGTTGCAAAATTGCTCAACCATTACCATTTATCACTTGAATACACGGTCGACCCGGAGGTGCCTCAACTATTACACCCTCCCAGCATCCAGGCACTAAGACCGTCCAATATATTTAGAACCAACACCGAACTATATCGGGGTGCGACCTTGCCTTGCCTTGCGTACCGAACCCACAGAGCCATTCGAAGACGTCAAAAATCAAAGTTTTGGTCAACCCACCACGACTGCACGCACACTACCTCCCACGCTCGCATGCTCCTCCGCGTCCAAAGCTGACCAAGGCACGCACACCCAGAGTGTGGCGTGGCCACGCAAATGCAACGCGCGGGTCAAGAATGAACGAGGCACACCATGTGTCGGTAGGACGCAGCCAGTACAAGGTGCCATAACCCACCTAAAACGGCATTTAGCGCGTGAGACCGACATCCAGCTGCAGAATGTTCTGGTTGACGGACCTCGTCACCAGAATGGAGGGGGGGAAGCGAAACCCATTCGCGCGCTTGCTCGACCCCGGTAAGCGTGACCCATCTCAAAACAAAGGATTTCCTATACAATGTTCTCCCAAGCACTAACTACGCGAAATAAATACAAGCGTCGGTGACCAACTGGTGATACACGGGGGATCACGTGCGTGCGCAGCCTTCGTAAACACCATGAGGTTACCGATAGACCCCCAAATACTTCCCACAATTGGGCAAGCGATCATCGGCGCGTGCTTCCCGGAATGCAATCACAACGGCCTGGTCGTTGACAACTACTACTGGTAGACAGGCCCGGGTTCGATGCGCCGAGCTCGGGGTGCTGGGAGCACTCCGTGGAACGCAAATGTTTCGCTAGCATTGGCGTTCTTCGCTAGCGAGTCTACTGGGAAATACCCCCAGCCATAAACTGGCCCGATGGTGCATTGAAGAGGCCCGCCAAAGCGTTGGAAGGCGCGTGGTAGCCCCCGGGGCCGTGCAGTGCCGCGCATTGTATCACGGGCCTCGAGTGCGTTGCCGCGGCGAAGCGAGCAACTGGCGGAGCTAGGCGGGGTTCGATACTCCGTGGGTGTTTTCCTACCACTTCAAATACGCAACTAACTATCTGCCAACTGTACAGCTATCTGTCTTGATCGGTCTCGCCTGAGTAGGGGTAGGCCCGCCTGCTGGTGGTAGGCTATGTCACATCCATCCGAACACTCGATTCAGCGAATGCCCCGATCTTAATACCATTCCAGGTATATCGCGGGCCAACAGCTTTCTCGGACACAACAACGATCACGAACATCACTATTAATAAATAAGTTGGAGCAGGCCTCTATTAAAGCAGAGGAAAGCAGATAAAGAACGATTACGGGTGCCGATCAAATATATTCGACTCCAAAGCTCTCCGTCGTGGTATTGGTGAGAGCGCCACGATGCTTGCTACATACAGACCATGCGGCCATAACCTATTTACTAGATCGAAAGCAGAAACAGCACGAGAGCCACGATCGCGATATGTTGGGGCCGAATCCAACCCATCCGACCCCAGCATACCGCCACGGCATCGTTTACGAGGGAGAACGGAATAAAACATATTCGGAAAGTATCCAGTCCCTGCCGTTCCAAAGGGTGCCGTTGAAAGCTGCTCAACCGCGGATGCCGCCCTTTTCGGCCAGAAGTGTGCACCCGTACCATCGCGCCCAAGACAGCGCCCGAAAAGAGATCATCGTATACAGTACATGCTATGAATACGAATCGATACATCAATCTACACAAAACTTAGTACCTATGCCAAGAGAAGCGAATAGGAGTCTGGACTAGGGAGCTACTCCTCACCCCTCACCCCTCACCCCCGCCGACCCTCCCGCGCGACGAATACGCCTGCATCACCAGTCCTCTCTCGGTGGAGGCGTCCACGACGTGACTTGCGTGCGGTGGTTCACGTAGTACGTCCGCCCGTCCGCAGGGTTAACACGGACTTCAATGTACCCAGGCAGGCCAACATGCCCTCCCTCGTTTTGTCCCATCGGAGCCAGCCCAGGTCCGCCTACGCGAAACACGCCACCCATTGGTTCGACGCCATACCCAAGATTTCCCATCCCATAACCGGCAACATTGACGCCAACGCCGATGGGACGCGCAGGCCCGGTAATACTCGGCTGCATCACTTGCGTCGGGGCCCGAGGTTCTGGTCGCTCCACCTTGAACTCTCCGATGGCTGGGTTGTTTTGTTCTGGCGGCGTCCACTGTGTAATCCTGCGCAAAGACACGTGCAAGTCATGCATACGCAGAGGAGAACCGAGACACCATCGGCATGAACACCGACAGAATCAATCGCATACCTCAAGAGGGGCCCATGCTATGAAGTACTGATATACAGTGAGCGAACCGCACAGGGGGGTGAATCTCTCAAGGAACCACGCGTCCACGATCCCGTTCTCATCAGTTGCGCGACTTGAATCTGCAGCGATTGAAGATTTTCGAGCTCCCCCCCGCCTGCCTGCACGTCAAGAGGAAAACAGTCTAACCTCGCGTGATGGTTGACGAAGTACTCCCGCCCGCTTGTGGTCGTTCTCTGCTCCCACCCAGGGGGGAGGCCTGCAGATTGCCTCTCTCCTCTTGGCGCGCTGCTAAGAGTGTCGCCCGTGTCGGAAGCATCGGTCGTATCGTTTGCTTCGTCTGCAGAACGGCGACGTGCTCCCCTGGGCGGCGACCACCTTACTTCGTTCGTTTGAGGGTCGAGGAGGTACTGCAGGCCCGTAGAGGTTAACTGCTTGACAAGCTGAGGTACATCATTAAAACAGCGGCAGAGGGAACAGACAGGACGATAACCAGCGCATCAAGCCTAGCAAACCGCCTGTGGTGGTTGGAATAAACTCAGCAGCAAGACCGTGAAAGCAATAGCGGAGGCTATGGAGCTGTGCTGACCAGCTGCAACTTCGTTGGGATTGCGTTTGTGGGACTGCGTTGGGGGCGAGCAAGAAAGTGTGGAATTACTGCAGCTCAAGGGCAAAAACTTCCGGTGACAGGTATTGGGTACGCTGGATAGCGGGAGCAGAACCGAATAGAGTCGACGTCGCCGACGAATCGAACCTGTTTCGTGCACGCTTGTCGCACCTGGGTGCCTCCTGAGGACGGATCGTCAGGACCCGCCACTGCTGCAGATGAAGCTATCGCCGAGTGGTAGGGGTGCTCCCAGTGAGTTCTCTGCGTGTTGTGGTCAACATAGTATGGCCTGCCATCCGCCGCATACCTGCACACGTTCACGCGTGTCACACACGAGCATAGGGAGGGGGTGGAGAATAATTGGACAAGTAGGCCAACACATCACACCAACAAGCACCAAGCACGGCAAACACAACACAAAGCTGATAGGCCACGCTCGGCCAGCCCAACCGCGTCACGTGAGCGCAAGAGCAGTCAAAGCAGACGCGAACAACCGACCGGATACTGTCGTAACATTGCGTCGTAGGTTAATTCGAATATAGTTCGGGATCAATGAGGCCTCTCTCTGCTGCGACCAGTCGGAGACTCTCACCCAGGGGTACTAATCCCGCGTTGATTGTCTGGCAATCAACGCGGCACCTTGTCGCAAAGAGTAGGTACCCCCGTCAACTAAACACTACTCGTAACAAAACTCTTGTCGTTGTCGACGGTACAACTCGCTACCAACGTTGGGCAGGCGGGATGGTCTGTTTTTTCCTAGCCTGTTTCTACTTTGTCGTGCTGTTGTATACTGGTAGCTGCGATATCGCTCACAGAGTGATACTCAATCACTGTCTCCCCATACAACAATAAGGCTCTCCCGAAAAGGGATCCACCCTGCTGGTGTAACCCTCTTTTCTCTTCCAGATTACTGTTGTAACATCACGTCGTAGGTTCATTCGTATATAGTTTGGGATCAATGAGGCCTCTCTCTGCTGCGGCATGAGATCACACCCATACTTGTTCACCCTTCTCTTATCTCAATGTCGTCGCTTGTTTGATGCGTATTTTTTCCCGGGTTTCTTCTATCCCTTATTGTCCCCAAACTTGTAGCCTAGTTGCTTAGGGGATCTATTACTGTTGGTTGTCCCGTGAGAACGTCGTGTACGATTTTCCCCGCCCCTCCGATGACCGGATACCAATATATCTCCCGGGGAACTTGCATATACCCCTAACCGCCTTGCGCCAGCCCCAAAAAAGCCCTATCCCCTAAGCGCTTCACCGTCCATGGCCAGAGTCTCTCGAAATAATAAAAATCGGTAGCGGTAGTCAGTCTCTTGGGACCATGTGCCGCGCCGCGACTCACCGAACCTCCCACCCGTACGGGAGGTCCCTTACAGCCCTGTGGAAATCCAAAACCCCCGCGCCAGCTGTTCCAGCCTGGAGGCCTGCATAGCTCGAGGACACCGACGTCGTAGGCCGTTCCCACTGCAATTGAAATGGTCACGGCGGAAGCAAAAAACGCGTCATGGCAGCCGAAAGTGACAATGCACGCGAGGGCGAGGGATGGGAGGAGGCAGGGCACGGTCTAAAAATAGAGGTTGACGCGTTTGAAGACATTATCGTAACTCGAATAAACACGCAATTCAATTTTCACAGCGGAGGGCAAAGGAGCCTACCAGTGTGTTTTCACTGTAGTGCGGTCTTGCAAGGAGATTTTTCGATGGGTTTTTTTTACTGTAGTATGGTTTAGCCTGGCCGTCAATTTGATCCAACCTCAGGCAGTCCGAAGCCCAGAGCAACAGCACGTTACATCCAGGAAGAAAACAGTGATACCAGTGCAATGAAACAAGATGCCAGGTATGCAGTATGACAGCACGCCATGACAGCCGCTGTGCAACACTCTCTACCGTAGTAATCGTGGCAAGAAGCGGGAACATTAACGCTACCACAAAAGACCTTTGACACGATCGGATCGGAAGGTCATTACCCCCAGACCCATTACGCCATCGCTCCGCCACCAGATAACTCTTCCAGTCGAATGCTCACGGGGCCATCTATAGGGCGATCACTACTGCAACGCCGCGACCGAACTGACCTATAAATACACGCACTCAGTGAGGAGCAAAACAAAACACATGCAGACTGCAATGTGGGCGTTTTAGCAGCTATGATGCGGCACATGAGAGGGCCAATTACCTGGGAAGTCCTCGTGTCATGGCACACGTAGTAATTACGGCCATCGCCTGTCGTACGCTGCTCCCACCCCAACGGCAACTGCTCCTGTTCACGCGCCCAACCCACGGTACCCAGCCAACGGGGGAGCACCGGAAGGTTTACGGCAACACGTGAGGGAATTAGCCATATTGTTGTATTATTCTTCACCAAAAATTTCAACCAAGTATGCGCCTCTTGCAACTCTTAATTTTGGACCCAACCTATTGGAACTACGCCTGTACCATATTGCTGGCCCCAACTTGGTAGGCTCTCGATTTCGCCCACACGAGAAGAGAGCGCGCAAACGTCACTCGCGTAACACCGTGTTTGCGTTCTGGCGTGCGCTCGGAAATGCCGTTACCGGCTGTGTATCCGCTTGCAAAACGGTCGCACTGCCGAGAGCACTATGACAACAGAATTATGGCTCCAGTTACTGTATATCAAATCGAGGTACCACGCCCTAGGCGGCGCCAAAGACCGCAAGAGCCTGAAGGAAGAGCTTCGGAGCACCCGGGTGTGCACCGGTAGGCAGCCCCGCTGCCGTTGCCGGGCCAAACCGGGGGCTACCGATAAGACAGCCGTCGGGTGTTCGTTCGCTTGTGCCTAGAACGAGGGCTCCGCCTGTGCACAAGGCTACGACTATCGCGCAACATAGGTGCCTGAATCGACCAGTAATTGGTCTTGTCCGCTAAACAAACACCAGGGCAGAGTACAAGTGTGGCTTTCAAGCGCGCTCTCGACAGGGAGCAGGTATGATGAACAATAGCATGGTAGAGCATCAAGTGTGCCTTCCAAGCGCCGTCCACAGAGGCAAAGTAAGTCGCACCATTTCAACCTCTACTGTAGACGGGGCATCATACGTAACACCGCCGGCAACACCCGGGGCATATAATCACGCCGCAACAACCACAGCACCAACCATCGTTCCGCACTACAGCAGAGCTAAATCAACACACGACACACCTAGTGTGTGAAAGTGTGGTGAGCTTACTGTAGGCTTCTATTTCAGTCATCCACTCGAGGCTTAGAAAACACACACCAAGCACCTTGGTCGTACCACATTTCGCACGATCAGGATCATCGCAAAAAATTAGTTTCGAGACCCTTGTACCTGCGCCGTGGCTCCAGGCCTGCGAGAGCGCTGAGGGGCCGCGACTTCCTGCACCGATACCGCGGGAAGCATGAACGACGCCTTGCCAAACTTTCAGAACAGAAGAGACGGTAAGCGGCAAACAGCGAACCCAAAAGAGCGTGAGGTCAAGAATGGCGGCGAGGAAGGCGATGGGAGGGGGGGGGTACTCACCATCATGCATGGCCGTAGTCGTATGGGGAGGGGTTATGGACTCGGGAGGCGCATACCCGCCATCGTCCATGACAACGCAAACTACGCAAAGGAATCTAATGTATCGTTATCATTCGTGCCCTGGTGCACTGCCCAGCATTTTGTTGAGCTATTTTCCGCACTGTTTCTGTGTATTTTCACTGCCCAGATATTTCCTCATCGTCGGTCCGATTGCTTTGTGTCGCAGCATCTCCAGGACTACCAACAGAAACGCCTTGACGCGCATTGCTGACAAAGCGTCACACCGAATAAAAGAGCGGGTCAAATAGTCAGCCCCCGGCAAGGCCTCCACCAAACGATCCGCGAGCCTTGCGGGAAGATGAATCGGCTGCGTGTGGGTGTCCTCCCGCCCCCTTTCGACTCAACAAGCACTAAGATCTGCTGCTGCGCGTTTACCTGTGCTGGCTGTCAACCAAGAACAAAATATATTTCACACCTACTAACTAATGTTGCCGAGTGCGAAAATCCCACCCACAAAAAAAAACACTTCAAACTATGAGAACTCCTTTCGAACTGCATCCTATCATTGGGGGACAAGTCACTTGGAACTGAAGTGGAATATTTTCCGCAGCAGGAAAAGCGTGTAATGTCCGATAGCCAATAGCATTGTGAAAAAAAACATGGAAGGAAGACTGCGCCTGAAAACGAAACTCCAACCCCTACAAAGCGCTGTGAGATAGCTGGAAATAATGCCTGTAAAAATAAAGTAGTAAATACATGGTAATGACTATAGGGGATACATGTCTTCTGGATGAATGATAGGCTCTAATTATCATGCAGTAAAGTACCATGTATCACTATGCCCCTCCGTGCCAACTGTTGTGGAGAAGTGAGCCAACTACCTGCCCCAAGTGTTATTCTAGAACACACAGTTCGAACACACAGGCGCACCAGCCAAATACAACGATCCGAGTCTCCGCAAATCGCCGCACACAACCGACCGGACACATGATACCCCTTTTAGAGCTGTTACAGCAGAACTGCAGACCCGCTACAGGACAAACCATTCACTTTTTACGTAGCTTGTCGCCGAAACTGAAAGGTCTAGCAGCCAAGTATCACGTATCACCTATCACGAATAACCTATCACCTACAGTAGTCGGTGACTACTAGTGAGCCAAGTACCACCTCATCGACACGCCCATCATCTGAGGCACATACCGCTGACGCCTGCCTCCCGAAGCCGAACCTGTCGCCGCCGATGACTGCCGCCGGTTGCTGGGTGTCGATGTGCCTGGGCTGGAATGATGAAAAAAACGAAACATGAACAAAAAAATAGCGTGCGCGGACGAAAAGTGCAAAGTGTCAAAACACTGCGCACAACGCACGTGTGGCGATATTGGGGCGATGTACCATACATGCGAATTTCCCATGGTACCTCGACGGCGGGTCGATGGTGCCTCCATCGTGGGTCCATGATGCTAGTATCGTATCGTAGATCCAGGGCAGATCAATGATGCCTCCATGGTGGGTCCATGGTGCCTCCAGGAGGTCTATGGTGGGGGACCACCGTGGACCTGGCACACCTCGCACAGCTCAGATAGATCATCTACAGATCATTCCCACATCATGATCTAGATACTTCGGGACAGCTAGATAGATAGGTTCCTGGCCTGTATGATATGTATGATCTATCTCACGTTGCCGGGTGGAAGCCGTATAGTCTATTAATACATGGTCTATCTAGCACATGTTTCCTGGGGAGGATGATCTGCCCTGCAAAGCTGAGCCTGCACAACCTCTCACAACGGCAAGTGAGGATCTACATAATCTACTGTACACAGATCAAACAAATCAGACAAATCAGATAGATAGATAGATAGATAGATAGATAGATAGATAGATAGATAGATAGACAGATAATCATATATCTGTAGATGATCTCTTCGAGTTGCTGGACCTTGGAAAACGCGATGGCCTAATTAGCGATAACTGTGACCTATCAACAGCATTCCGGGGAGATCACAACCCAACTCCCGTTGCACCACATAGAATCCAGGAGCTATCAGTGTCAAAACAGTGAGGAAACACGAAGGCGCAGTCCACAAAGGGGGTGCGCTTCCGAGCTCAGGGCCACAAGAAACGCCACCCCTCTACAAGACGACAGCTCAAAATTAACCTTGTTACCATCAAGTAGTTCCGCATGCGAGTGAAAACCTTTGGCGAAAAAACAAATCAACAAAGTCGTCGTAGCGCGAGTTGCTGCAAAACATCCGCGGAAACCCCAAGAGAACGGTTGACCAAGAACTCCTCGACCTCTACGATACTGGCGTCCAAAACGAGAAGGAAGCACCAGCCATACATCAGGCAACAGCTCGGGCTCAACCCGGCCAATAACTTTCGAGATACGCGTGAAAAGCTGATGCAGAGACGACTGAAACGGCGTTTGCCAGATGCCGCAAAACAACCGCGAGATCACAGTAGCGAGTGATCAAGAAAACCTAAAACTTTCCGACGCTGGTACAAGCATAGGTTGCTGATGCTCACAACGAAAAGGAAGCCTCGCTCGCCCTTGGGCTGAACGGCCGGCTCCGAAGGCCTGGGGTAGTACTTCACTTTCCCGAACAGCTCGTTTCGTTCGTGCTGTGTATACGCTCAAAGCCGCAACACGGAAACGGCGGCAGGGGACAGACGCACATAACGGTGGGCGCAATCAGACGAGTATTTCAGACGAGCACCGCTCTCGATCTCTAAAGCAACCATAAGGCTATACTGTCAACTTCACGAAACCGGTGATTACCACCTTGCGAGCACCGGTATGCGTGTGATGATGTGGTTGGCGGTATCATCGTATCGGTGGTGCTAGCAACGCCGTTAACTGTAGCAGTGCACATCAGACGTGATAACAGACAACTGCTGACACAAGTCATCGCTGGCGCCAAGGACATAATGTACCACTCGACGTGCTCTGAGCATTCATAAACTTCAAGGGGAGTTGACGTTCCTTGCCACCGAATATGTATCAACAACAAAGGGACAAAAAACAAACCGCGCGAACCTTTTGACCCGAGCCCTCACGGTAGCATGCTCAAGTAGCAACTACGGCAGCGCTTTGCCGAAGCAGGCCAACCGATTTGTGCAACGAGCTAAAAGCTCACTAATTAATGTTGGACTTCTGAAAATCTGGGCAGAACCCGCTTGGAGGGGTTAGCCCACCGGGGATGGCATCCGTAACTTCAGAGCAACCAGCATGCCCACCAGGATCAGGGCTTGAGGCAACTATTTACATTCAGCCACTGAAATGGTGCAGACAGGTATTTTACGGTACACACAGACACAGTAGCATCATGGGCTGAATTCAAAGTCTAGAAGGGCAGAGGCAAACGCGCGAAGGCGTAACGCGGCTTGCCTTGCTCAGACCCGGGAAGTCTTTGTCGCTGCTCATGCTCAGCTCCTCCTCATCGTAGAAGCCGCCGATACGAAGAGGAAGGTAGGAGCGCGCTCTGCGCAACAACAAGCACAGTCGGCGAGCAAAAAATTCAGCATATTGTTTGTTTTGAACAAATCGGACCTTCCGGGCCCACTTCCTCTTTCATTCCACATACTCGCTGCATCAAGGTCTTCCCTCACATTTCCCAAGCGGACATGCTGGTGCCGACTGCAATCAACATCACCGTTCATATCTTGGCATCCATGTCTACTCCCTCCATCCCGAGTACAATAACGAGTTTCCAAGAGGATCTGGGCGAAAAATCGATGCCGCGCAGGCCAAGAACATGAATAATACCTGGTGTTCGCAGTGAGCAGCTTGCGGCGTGATTGTTTTATCGCTTGCAGTCCGGCGGACACTCCTCAAGACAACAGGCTTCGTCTACAGAAATCTGAACGCTACGCCACAGGCATGCATCAGTGGAACACCAGAGGCTTGTGAAGCACTCACAACTATGCGAAGCACTTACAATTACGCGAGGCATTCGAAAAGCCTTGACCTTTCCCTCTGGCACTCACCAAAAACACGCCCAAGATCGATACGTACCCGGCAACAACCATTTTCTATTAACGCCCGGCAAGCGAGGTACGCTTTTCACTCGACGTGCATCACCCCAAAGCAAGCGGTATACCCCACACACAAACTGAGCACCGTCTGCTTTAGAGTGCAGCGTTAACCCATATACTAGCGCAAAAATTACCTCACTCAATTTTTACATAGTTTTCCCCTTAAGAATGCAGTACAGCGGTTGCAGAGGGCTTCAGCGCTGCGAAAACGATTCCAACTCTAAGAGGACATAGATTTTCAGACGAAAAAAGGATTACAGTGGCAATAAAAGAGGCTATGAAGACACGCTAAATGGTGCCACATCCCGCGCATCGAAAAACGCCACCACCCTAGATGGCGAATTACAAACTGAGTCGCACCCAATGTAGCCACAATGCGGCAAAACGCAAGCACCACCGCCAACATGATAACATTATATCATTATAGCATAATAACATGATACCGTGATGCCATATTAGCGGATGATGCCATGATACCGTAATGCCATAATACCGTGATTCCATGATAACATGACAACATGGTAAGGTGATACCACTATAACATGACAACATGATATCATGACAACATGATGACATGATAACGTGGTGACACGATGACATGATATCATGATGACATGATAACGTGGTGACACGATGACAAGATGGCATGATAACATGACAACATGATCACATGACAACATGATGCATACCACGACAAGCAGGGCTACAGTATTGCAGTTTCTACTGCAGATGGGCGGCCAAGTAAAGAACACACGCACCGGTCAGGGACAAAGACACAGAGCTCCATCAATTACCGCACCACCCACGGCAATAGCTCAGCCAGCTTGCCCGGTACCACTCCGACACCAAATAACAGCACCGTTTGGATTGAACATTTATATGCTACCTGGTGCGTAACTGTCCCAAGATTTCGGGTGAGAGAGGTAATAATTACTGGGCGAAAAGATAGTCAGACCCGTGAAGAACCAGTCAACCTAGGGATCACAAGCACACGCGGTAAGAACAACATGCCTCGGGCAGCCAGCCAGTTACGTAGGTCGAGAAACTCGCAACTCGAGATACAAAAACAGGGTGCGGAAGGTGCGGAAGGTGCGGAAGGTGCGGACAGCGGACGTTTTCACCCCAGAGGCTGGCAACTACAGTCGTAGCTCTGAAAGACCTTGCTCGCCGCTAGCGGACAAGCTGAAGCAGGGCTGCACCCGACACATGCCAACATATACACCAATGAATATGGTAGTATATCATACCAGGTACCGACTATTGGTATTGGTATTAGTATTAGGTATTAGTATTAGTATTAGTATTAGTAGCGGAAGTCAAGTCAAACGGGAGCCGGGAGAGACAGGGCATATAGACGGAATGACGCCAGGTTAGCGCACACACCAGGCGAAAACGGGCGTGTACGAGAAAACCCTCAGTTTTACACGAGGGGACACTAGAAACGAGAATTCCACACATCGGAGAGACAATCGATTCCCACGCCATGATCAAGATAATTCAGGGCAAGTATATCACTGATATGTATGACCTATATGATATGCATGATCTGTACGATCTGTATGATCTAGCTCATGTTGCAGGGTGAGAGGCCCTACAATCCCCATGCTCTACAGGAGTAAATTGTAGGACATGCTTTTTCGGTTGGACAAGTACTGCACGGATCCTGCAAAAGATATCATGACGGTATCTGAAGATCTAGGTGATCCATCTGCAGATCTATCTGTAGATGATGTGACAAAGATGTGAAAAAAATGTGAACGCAATTACGCATTGACACTTGACCATTCATCGTACTTCCACCTCGTATGGCGTTCGTCCACTCACTCAGCTGGGAAGTCGGTGACGTCAATGGCCAGCAGCGGGTCGGTCAGCGCCGTCACGCGGATGAGCGGGACGTACATGTCGATGCCCGTCACGGACCGGTACTTTGTTTCGGATGCTTCCCCCACCTATACAAACCCACAGGGAGAGCGCACGACACCAGGTGTGGGACAGGTGACGCGGGTGTACATGGTGCTGCAGTCGTCCTAGGCACATGGTACAGCTAGCACAGCTATGGTACAGCCCATATCACTCACAGTATGAAGCATAAACAGCATTGCACAATGTCAAAACCCTTTCACGAGCATGCCGTTCGATTTTCCCCCACTCGAAAGGGCACCGATCTCATAAAAGACCATCGACTGCGCTTGAGCCTTGCGCATCACGTGCTCGAGTGTAGTTTGCGATAGTTCTTCGCAGCAATAGAAGGACTAAAGGCCAGCAAACGAAACACCATATGCACTATAAACGGTAACACATCGTGCGGAACGGGTCGATCATCGAAAACCAATTCAGGTCAATGTCACGTCGGACAGAAGGCACAAATCACTTCGCAGCAGAACACTCCCATTCCATCTCCGTCATACACAGCCCTAGTGTCGAACGCAAAAAACAAGCCTTCATAGCGTCGAAAGGCGAGGAGGGGGGCGCACGATCCTCTCCGGTCGACCAGAAAAAAAACACGCGACATGAGAAAGTCTTCCTCACCTCCTCGTGCTTTGTGACGATTAGCTGGCCCGCGTAATGCTTGAGATACCACAGCACCAACAGGCTTCCGCCGATAGCAAACACAAGCATGCCAAGGATCTGCGACCGACACCCAGAGCAACCAGGACATACCAAGGAAAAGGATAAAACGAAGACCGGTCACCCAGACGCGAGCAAGCGCCGAACTCATGGAGGGGTGGATACTCGATGTCATGGCGGGTGGGGGTGAAGCCGACATCATTAACATGCATGGCCGTAGTCGTATGGCCATAGACCCTCGCAGCCCTGTAATGCCGCAACGGGGCATGTCGGGTATTCACCGACCAGGCAGACATTACTTGCACCATGCGCAACTCGCCGTGAGGTGTCCGGCGAGTCGCGTGAAGGGTGAGCTGCTTCGTACCAAGAACAGCTTGTGAGGTGGACTTGCATACGGGAGACACCTTCAATGAGTTAATTTATTCTCCGGTTTAGCCACTTCCAGAGACAGCTATTGGGATGCTGTGTAACTGCTTCGTGGGTGCCTCACCGATAGTTCCCCTTGTGCGGCGTAAAGGTTCTCCTGATTGTCTAGCTCACATACGCGCTAAGCGGCATGTCTTAGCGTGCAGCTGCTAACCGACGCCAACCCAATCTATAAATAATATGCTCGAGGTTGGGGAGGTTAAGCAATACCGTATGAACACACGGAGGGAAAAGCTCGGAAGAGGGTGGGTGCAAAGGCCTTCATCCTACGACGAACAAGCACATCAGGATACTGAGGGGAATCAACCAGCGGCCGATATTCTTAATTCGTGGGATGCTATAAGACCGATAGGCGCGATGGCGATGGCAACGGATACCTCAGTACCGTTCGATTTTTACAGGTTACGCCCGACGTTCCCGACAGGCTATTAGACCTACAAACAGTCGGCAACGAGCAACAGCAACCCGATCAAAACCACTAACAGTCACACACCCACATCCGGTCATACGACTACGGTCATGCATGAGATCGAGTACATATCTCCTATCGAGTACACCCCCCCCCGCCCCCCCCCTCCCACAACATCCACAACCAGGTAATAACTACTCGGCAACTTCTACCGAGCCAAGTCACCGCCCTACAAACGACGCGTGCGTTTACCTCGTAGATGTTGACAAGCTCATCCTGCTCGCTGGTGTAAGGGCTCTCCATGTCAGTCGGGAAATCGCACCTGAACAATTTGCAGGTCGGTATGTCGTCCGCAATCTGGCTTGGCCACCTGCGAAACGACGTCGGCAACGACAGACGAAAAAACAGACAAATGGACAAAGGACGCAAGCGGCATCAGTCCGAAAGACACGCAAGTGGGAACACACGTGCAGAACGACCTGACAACCCGCCAAGTCAAGCGCTTACAGGCATTCCTTCCAGACGCGCAACGAACCAACGCCGGAGTCGTTGCAAAAACAATGCTCGGGCTTGTTTGTATGCTCGAGCTTGTTTGTATCGTTCGGGAATCCTGATGACGTCTTCAGCTGTGGCCTCTAATGGTTTTCCACCATCAAGCGTTTTCTTATCGATTCTTGCAGAGGGAGGAGGGGAGGCACGAGTCCAGAAGACAACGCCCGTATTATCGCCTTGATTTCTTTCTCTCCCTCCTGCGTTCTCTGTGGCAGGAAAGATGCAACTCCTTTCGTCCGCAAATTTTTAACACATCGGACAGATAAGATACTACAGTAGTTCATCTATCAGATCAGATAAATATTTTCTACTTCATCTAGATCATCAAGGGCAGATAGATGGTCTATCCATGATCTGTATCATCTAGATCAAGTTGCCGGGTAGCATTTGTGTAATCCGCATACTCTAGCATAGATTTCCTGGGTTGGATCTACCCTAGAAGGCAGATATTCTACAAGAACATGACAACGGCAAGTTAGGATCTACTGTAGATTATCTACATGATCGACATCATTTATCTGGTCCATCTGATCTCCATGGTGATATCACCATTTTCTGTTGGCGTGTCGTTTTCGCCATCAAAGGTAGACACACACACAGTCTGTCGTTTCCACTGTGAGCGAGCACTACCACCACTACCACCACTACCACCACTACCACCACTACCACCACTACCACCACTACCACCACTACCACCACTACAGCATACCATCCGGGGGGCATACTGAAGTGGCGCCACCAAAACGAGAGCACCTTGCCACTTGTTCAGATAGATCCTCCACCGGTATATATTATCCTGCCGTCACACTATTATATGGTTTGCAGGATGCTCTGTACATTACAGATCCAACCCGAAGAAAAATGTCCTAGACCATGCAGATTGTACGCTCCCACGCGGCAACACGAGCTGGATCATACAGATCACATATATCATACAGATCCTACAGAAGGTATATATACATATATAATATTATATATATATGCCCTGAAATATCTAGACTATGAACTGGGATTTGACTATCTAGCTGTCCGAGATAAGGTGTGGAATCTTTCTAAACTTTCGTGCCTGTCGCCTTTCGAAGAGCATTTTTTGCCGAGAGCACGGTGCTAAATTCCCATTTTTTGAATGCCTTATGAGTCTCATTGACGCACTCACGCACTCACTTGGCAAAAAAAATTCTGGCCATGACGAGGTGCAGCCAGATGCATAGTGCGATGTACTTGCGCATCTGGGAAGACATGCTGGCGTCGTAAGCCTGCTCGGTCACGACCAGAGACGAAGAGCAAAAGGCATGGATGCGATAGCCACAAAAGAAGAAACAAAAAAGAGAGAGCCGACGTGAAAAAGGAGCATCCTCAGCAAGCATGCTGCTGGTTCGCCGTATGTTTCCTCACGGTCGCGTGTAACAGCTACAGTGGCTATCGTAGGAGTTGGAAACTGCATGCGCCGCGCAATTGCTATTTTCTGAGTGCCGCTTCTCCGACCTCCCACCAACTTCGGGGCACACCGCTCCGTCCGGAAAATGCAATGAACGTTTTACATACCAGCTGGATCACGACCTAGATCATCTGCAGATAAATCATCTGCATATAGATCGTCTATTAATAGATAGATTGGGACCTGCAGCATTGAGATGTTGCGTGGGATACGTATAAGCGCAGATCCGACCCAGAAAATAGTGCTAGATTATTAAGATTATGCGACTCCTGCCTGTCTACATGACCTAGATCATACAGATCACACATATCAAAAATCAATTTGCCCCGACAGATCTATATTATGAAGTGGGGATTGGTGATCTGTCCGATCTGTAGAAAGGTTGGCTACTCTTACCTCCCTCGTTGTTGCGGGCGGAGCGGTACCCAGCAAACTCGCTTTTGTACATCCACAGACAGAGATATATTGACGCACGACACATACCATAAACGTGGAAGTGCTGCGAGGATAAGCTTTAGTCTTGTTCAAGCCTAACCAATCCGACGTGGCAAAACAACAGAAATGACACCAAGAGCGGTACCCAGGAAACGCACAGTGATATGTACGAATGCGTCCTTCAAGCTTCAAAGAGCAGCGCAAGGCAGCGTTAGCGCTCGCAATTTTCCCGGGGGCAGGCTCGCTGGCTCGCTGGTGGCGGACGGACGGCAGTGCCGTGGCGATTTTGTCCTCACCAATGGTCTCCTCCACAGCCTCATGAGAGAGTACTTGTCGACCCAATAGAGCGTTTGCATGGCGACGGCGGTCACGAGGAGCCCAGTCGGCACGATCGCCGAGTAGAACAGTCCCACGAACACCGTCTTGATCTGTTGTCGCGACGCAATACAGGGCATAACAGATCCCGCAAGGCCGCACGGGCATCGCGGAGAGAGATGGCGAAACAAGGGGTCCAAGGGGTCCATCGGGTCCATCGATACGAACAAAAGTCCCCCCAATGTTTATTCGCTGCTTGCATGACGGTATACAATAGGGCGCGCCGAAACCTCAGCCGAGAGCAAGCGCAAGCGCCGTTCAACAAAAACAGCGCCGAAAAAGCGACGAACATCGAACAAAACATCGTACCTCGACATACCAACTAACGCTTGTGGGAAAAGACATCACATACCGCTGTGCGGATCAGGCAAGCATTTCCCGTTATTAATAGTCTCATACTAGCATTACTAATCTCTCGAGAGGGACTAGATTTCTGGGATAATTTGACACGCGAAAAAGCCTCCTCGCGCGACGGTCCGGTAGGCGCCGTGCAAGCTTCAGAAGCAAGACGCCAAAACGAAAACCAACACAAGAAAAAAATCGAACCTAAGCGAACCACAACAAGCAGGGTGCGCCATAAAAGCCCAACCCCAGTAACGTCTGCCAAAACCATGCACACATTCACACCTCGGGAAAAATCATCATTCCCGCAGTTGATTATCTAGATCTGTGAGGGAAGATGGGTTCCTGATCTGTATGATCTGTATGATTTAGCTCATGTTGCCGCGTGGGGGCCGCATAACCTGCTGAACCTGGAACATGCTTCCTGGTTGAATACGCACTCAACATACCCTGCGACCTGTATCATACAGTTACTGCACAACATATAATAACGGCAGTTTACAATCTGAATAATCTATTTGTACACACATAGATCGTCAACAGTACCATCTAGATCATAAACCTGCGTTCATCGCGCTCGTGCTTCCGCTCCCGCGGCCATCTCCACTCCACATCACAATGTCTTACACCCCTCAACGATCAGCGCCATCGATCCATCCAGTTCACACCGCGCGCGTACGCGTACATCCCTTCTCACCATGTCCGTGTACCTCTCTGCGAGATTCCAGAAAGCTCCCTGGAAGAAAACATTCATCTCTGCTTGCGTCTTCGCCCTCGACCCCACCAGTTTGCGGCCCAGCAAGTCCACGACTTTAGTTAAGAAAAGACACGTTGAGAAACAGGAAGTAACATCGGGGCCAGCACAGCCCAGCCCGGCAGCCGTTGCATAAAAATACGATTAATGCAGTTTACGCGACTGTCCGCGAAAGACAGGGTGATGGGGCTTCGAGCAACTGCCAGCGGCGTACAGGAGAACGTTGTACACCTCGGTCAGACCACGATGTATGTGTCTGCTGCTGTAGACCATCGAGACCCTAACCTTCCGCTACAAGATGCTGTGCAGAATGTGCAGGATGTGCCAAGTACAGGTCCGAGACGAGACAACGCATGCGAGAACACGCAGACTACACGGTCTCGATCCGGCAAGATGGACTAGGGCAGATACAACATATCAGAAATATGACCGCCTTCAAAGATCTACAGCGGATGCAGTGGATCATCAAGTGGAATGATCTGTAGATGATCCATCAGATGTTTCTGATCTATCTGATGTATCTGATATATCTGATGTATCTGATATTTATATATATGTATATATATATAGTCTATCTAACATATCTTATAAAATTTACGTATCTGATTCATCTGATCTATCTGAGTTGCTTGTATATCTGAATCATGTGATATATCTGATGTATCTGATGAATCTGAAAAATCTGATCTATCTGGTCTATCTGGTCTATCTGGTATGTTCGGCCTGCGGAACAAGACGAATCAATACCCGGCCTTGGATTCAGGCATGTCCGCGAAACTCATTTAATCAATCACCGCCATCGTGTCACAAACTACGGCGACGCGAACGCATCAAATCCATGCCACACCTTGCACGGTGTATGCACTGCACCACACTACGTGAAATGCTCCCCAAAATGCAGTGGCGTTCGGTGATGTCAACCCTGGAGGGCCCAAAGCCCGAGAACCTCGACCCAACACGAGCCACCAACATGGAGTTAAGTTATACAAGCGCCGCGCTTACCGTTAGTAAGACGAATTAGAGGCGCCGTAAACGCGTCCGCGATGAGAATCGATAAGATCTTAAGTTTCACCACGTTTGGAAAGAAACAAAGGCAGCATCCAACATCGGGGAGGGGAGGGAAGGGGAGGGAGGGGGGACATCTTGTTGACGAAAAGGGCTCATTTCTCTGAAAACCAAGGGGTTCACCATACGACAATAACCTTGGGGTTCAATGTTTTGATTCACCCAGCGGTGCTCTCATCGCCGAGAGGCGACCGTGAACTCCGCCCACTTTAATTATCTGTAGCCGTAAACCCCTAAACCCTAGGCTGGGCGTAGCAACAGCTGTCCTTCATACATTATCATGAAAAAAGAGCGGTACGCTCTGCGAACAGGAGATCGGGTAGACATCATTGCGTCATTGCGCGAAACACGGGTCCCACTGACGCCTCCACTCTGACAAGCGTCCACCCTTAGCCACGGTGTCAATCTACTCACGGCGAGGCCCACGTTAAGCGAGCATCGTTGCGGGGACTCTCGTACCGTATGAGTCCGTATGCCCCCACGTCGACAAAAACTAGTGACTGCCGCCCTGCCGAATAGATACAAGACAAATGAACGTATTCTGCAGCGAACATGACAACCCCACGTACACACCACAGGACATTCGGCATCCGTCGTAAACAAAAAAATCGTAGCAAACCCCTGCTCTGACGGTTGTTGTGCGGTCGAACAGACGCTACAGGAACACACTGTAGAGCCAAACGAAACGCGTGAAAAGCGAGGGAGCGGCACGCGTCTCGATTTATTGCTTCTCCACCTGCTGAAGGGTGTTGGCGTCCAGTTGCTCCGTGCCCTTCGTGATGATAAAGAGTAGAAAGGCCGAGTTTACGCCTCGGGCCAGGACGAGCTTGAGCATCATCGACCCCTGAACGTGCGTCAGGCTCTTGTGCTCCTCTGCCCATGGGGGTTAAAACGAGCGACGACCACCGAAATATTCGTCGAACGAGTGAGGCAGGGTTGATACAACAAGTACACCGCTCTCGTGGACAAAACAGTACCATTCCGTCATGGACTGAATGCACTTACACCCGAGGCACACCATTTCATTTTTTTGAACGGGAATGCGAGGACTCTTGGGGCATACAGATGGAAGCCGAACGGCACAAACATTTCCGTCGGAGTGGTGCTGGTATTCATGAAGGAATAAGGGTTTAACAATAAGGGTAAGGTAAGCAGCAGCAAGACAAGCACCTTCCGAATAAATGAGGGGTGCACTTCTGGTTCCTCTGTGCTGCCGATTGTACATTATCTAGTGAAACGCTCCCCGCTGACCACGACTTGTTCGATCATATTTTCTTCAACGTCGTCCGCACCAGAACAAATGAGCCCTACATATGTCCTTACTACTGTAGGGTAGTTATTTGTTATCGGTGGGTCTATGCTGCAGTTAGCCAAGCCGACACGCAGCCCAGTTGATATGGGGAGGTTACTCTCATCAACGGCGAGGGAGGGGTAGACCAATGATTAGCAGGCCGTGATGATAGTTATAGTCAGCCAACTCATATCCCCGCCATGAACAAAATGGAATGGAAAGGTTGTATCTCACCAATGGCGAGGGTTAGACCCATGATGACGGCGGGGAGAATGGCGTTGATTAACGCGATGAAGATGGCAGCAAGCCAACCCTGCCCGAAGATCACGTAGAGGATGGCGAAAGAAGCCGCCACGAAAAGACCCGACAAAAATCCCGAAATGGCCCACGTCATCAACCTACCCTTGCATGCATACAGGTGCCGACGACGGGACGACAGCACAACAGGCAGGGTTGTAGTAAATAAACGCAAATATGATACAAAGATGGCAAAAACCGTGGGAATATCGGATACAGACCGGTATCATCCATCACTATGGACGTAAATATAATGACCGTTTTTGTACTCGTACTTATGCACCAACCGTGCTTGTATTTCCGTCGGAAGTGGGATAGGACCGTGCTTGTATTTCCGTCGGAAATGGAATGGGGCCGTGCTTGTTTTTCCGTCGGAAGTGGAATGGGACCGTGCTTGTATTTCCGTCGGAAGTGGAATGGTTGAATAGGTGCATATAGGTGCATAAAGGTGCATAGGTGCCTCGGCGTGCTGTAACCATTTTCAGGAAGTCAGAGCCCTTTTTTTTCAGTGCCGTTTTGGAGACAATCCACTCGGAAATTTCATAGAGTCTGTCCCCAAAACGGGTCTGCAGTGGCATCAGAAGCGGTATAAACTAAACCATCCAAGTGCAAGTGCA